>CAVNYN010233532.1:0-47650 GCA_963692815.1 Nyctanthes arbor-tristis
TGGTTTAAAATTTAAATTCACTGACTTAGGGAAGAGCTATCACTAATATATCTAGCTATCAAATTATATTTTTACTAAACCTAGGAAATTATTAGAAAGTTATATTCAATGCGACAAATGAAAAATTAAGTTCACAATTTTAAACTTTAAGTTAACCACCTTAGGCAATACCCATCAGTAGTATGCTTCACAAATCTTCTTATTACTAATGGAACTGAAATATTTCCATTTGAAATTACCCGCTTCAATTCTAAACTACCCACTATGCCTATTTAAAGTCTTATGCATAACAGCCCACTAATTAGTTGTGAATTAAAAAAAAAAAAAAACCTAGTATTATAAAAATTACTCTAATAAACTAGCATATTCTGAATAATCTCAATAACTATTTCGAAAAGCTAATTATATATAAGAAAGTAACTCAGGAAATTTCTTCAAAATTGGAAGGCGAATCGAGCCAGCAAAATAAGAGAACACGTTGTTTTGTATCCAGAAAAGTAGCTTTGTATCATTTTTTTTTAATTCCCTTTTACTAACAATACTGCTATTGGTATTGATTTCTAAACGTTCACAATTTCTTATAACACATAATTTAAGATAACAACTAAAGTGTATACCCTTCTGTTCCTAGAACAAATGTTACTTTAAAGAAAATAGACAGCCTAATGTTAGAATTAATTCAGCTTTTCAACTAAATCATAATATGTCTTCTAGATCACCTTTTAGTGATTTAACAGATGGCATTGTTTATATTTTGTAGCGTTACACTTTTTATGTCTAATTGGCTTTACTTATAATTTATAGTTATAATCAAGTTATTTTTGTCTTGACATTCACAAAAACGAGTTCCAGCAACATTCAATACAGGCATGCACGATTTCAACATGAACAACAATTGGGGGCAATGGCAAGAAATGCATTATCATAACGAACATAACTGGTAGGAAAAGAGATCACACACCATTGTCATGTACAACTTTTGAAGGAACATGTGCATCCTACTTATGTGAGCAACATTGCAATGTACTCAACTAGTAAGCTACACCACTATATGTACGTATAATATAATTATTTTTATTTTTAAATTGTATTTTGACTATACATGATCTATAAGATAGAAAATTTGTAATACTAATATTCAATTAGGTCATGACAGTTATATGTACTTCTGTTCGTACTCACACATACAGTCTAAGATAAATAATTTAATATTTCATTGTGTAACAACATTAGATTTGATTATGAATTATTCCAATATTCATTGTATGTTTGTTTAACTGTAACTTTAATCACTTATGTTTATTGCTCACATTCAATTAAACTATTTTTGCTTGATTTATCCTAGTGTAGAATGTTTGAAATAGTTCATAGCATTTTTTAAATTCTCAGTTCGCTATTCTAGAAATGACATTTTTTTTTCTTTTTTTTTTTCATTGTATGTGCAATCGATCAAGAACGGCCTGATTTTACTGAAATAATGGAGGAAAACAAAATATGAACATATATGCATGCATATGTATTAAATTGCACTTTCATATACTCGAGTATATAGATTAATTTGTTAATTAAAAATTTCTTTTTGAATACATATTCTAGCTAATTAAAAAGTCATAAAATACATATACCCAAATGCATATGTATTAAATTGGATATTCATGGAAAAAAGCATAAAGGAAAACAAACAAATTTCAAAAAAATCAAAATAAGCTGAAAGCTACTTCTAAGATCAAACATGGATTAAAAGCTTTTAATTAAATCTACAGTGCAGGGTCAAATCACATAAAACTATATTCTACTCCACAAAAGAACTAAAAGTTTAATATTAACAGCAAAAAAGAATTAACAGCCTGTAAAAACGTAAAATAACATGAAAAGGTAAAATTGAAATAATACAAGCGCAAATTCAAACACTAAATAAAAGATAAAGGACTTCTGTGACACATAATTTAATAGTTCAATATCAAAGTTTAAAAAAAAATAATGGAAAAAAGTACCCTCTGTGTAAATTGTCATCTTTGTGCACTAGACATCTTTGTACCGAATGGAGGTAAGTATAGACTATATGACTGCTTATTCAATTAAAATAAAAAAAATCACAAATCAAGCCTACAAACGAAAGCCTTTTACAAATCCAAGAAAATTCAAATTCAAATTCGAAAAGCGAAATGTTTGAAGATTTAAGAAAATTGAGTGTTCATAAATCAAACTCAAATTCTCTTTTGTAACACTAGCTATTTGATCCGTGCATTGCTCGGAATGATAATGCCAAATAATATGAGCAATTCAAGAAGATTAAATATGATTGTATAAAAACGATTTAAACTATAACATTTGATCGTTAATGTGTGTGTAAAGAAAAACAATATTGGTGTTGCAAGTAACATGATATCTTTCATTAATGAAATTAAAATATAGTCTATACAAAAAAAATCTAAGAAAAATATTAAAGAAAATTTTTGGAGTTTGTATTAGGCTACCACTGTAAAATGTGTAGAAAAATATGTTACATCTGATAAACATAATTATAATAAATGATGAACGATAAAACATGTATCACAATATTTATAGTAAAATTTGTTATTTGATCATATTTATAACACATATCATAATTTCAAACGTTTTCAATTTATAGTTGTCGAAATAAAGTGAATCCTAATATATATATATATATATATATATTTTTACAAAATACACATGTGATTTATTGTTTTTTTTAACTTCTGTAATATGTATTAATGATATCTAATTTTTCAAAACATACACATTTTACGGGCTACATATTTTAATATGTTAACATAATTTAATCAGTGTTTAAAGAACTGAACCGTCATGACCAAGTCAATTGGAAAAATTAGGAATTGGCTAATAATGGAACCAATCTGGAAAATAATCAGACGGTGTGATATAAAGACGGATACAGTTCAATGGTTCAAAATAAACTTTTTTTCAATAATGATCTATTAAAATTTTAAACTTCGAAAAACTCAGGGCCCATAAGCCATGACCCCATTATGTATAACTCTTCTCTAAGTATCTTAAAATAGACAAACATGCACAATTCTTTTCACAAAATAATCAATGGGAGATTCACTTTCTATTCCCAAAATCATGTTTCCAATAGACATTAGACTATAATAGTTGATCGTTTACATGTATGTAAAGAAAAACAGTATAAGTGCTACTTATAATACAATATCTTTCATTAATGAAGATAAAAAGAAGTTTACCAAAAAAAAAAAACTAAGGAAAACATTGAAGAAAGTTTGCAGGTGTTGGAACAAATTTGAAAACAATCCGGCGGTGTGAGATAAAGACGGATACGATTCACCAGTTCACAATAAATATTTTTTCAATAATGATCAATTAAAATTTTAAATTTTTAAAAAGTTCAAAGCCCATAAATTAAGACTTCATCATGAATAACTATTCTCCATGTAGTTTAATATAGGCATGCATTATCAATTCTTTTCACTAAATAACGAATGTGAGATTCTCTTTCAATTCTCAAAGTCATATTTTCAATAGCTTTTAAAAAGGGGATAAAATTTCAACTTTTTTTAAAAGGTAAAAATCAAAAAAATTATAAAATCAAATGCTCTTTTTCCACATTATTTTAGGTAAAAATTAATTTATTTCAATTATTTAATTAAAATCGGTCCAATGACCTTGAACCATTAGCTTTGCCGGTGTAATTTTCTAAACATTTACGAATACTGAAATCAATCCGAAAAACAATCTGACGGTGTGAGATAAAAACAGATATGGATCATTATAAACTTTTTCTCGATAATAATCCATTAAAATTTGAAACTTTTTGTAAGTTTAAGACCCACAAGCTAAAACCTTATTTTGCAAAATTTTTTCCAATTAGTTTAATATAGGCATACATCCTCAATTTTTTTACTCTATAATTAATGTGAGATTCTTTTTCTATCTTCAAAGTCATATTTTCAATTTCTCTTTAAAAAGAAATAAAATTTCAACATTTTGTTAAACAATAAAGATTAAAAAAAAATTTTAATCAAATGTTTTTTTCCACATTAAGTTAGGTAAAAATTTAATTTATTTCAATTATCTAATTAAAATCGATCTGACGACTTTGAACTATTAACGTTTCTAATTTGATGGCAGGTCTGGTTTTCTGAACATTTGTGAAAATTGGAATCAATCCGTAAAAAAAATTTGACGACTTGAGATAAAGATGGATACAGTTCAAAATAAACTTTTTCCCATTAGTGATCGATTAAAATTTTAAACTTTTTAGAAATTTAAAGCTCATAAGTTAAGGCTCTATTATACATAATCCTTCTAAAAGTAGCTTCATATAAATATACATTCTTAATTATTTTTACTGAATAACCAATGTGAGATTCGCTTTCAATTATTTAATTAAAATCAGTTTGATGGCCTTGAACCATTTGCTTTTCCCGGCTGATTTTCTGAACATCTGTGAATACTAGAATCAATACAGAAAACAATCTGATGATGTGAGATAAAGACAGGTACGTTTCACCATAAATTTTTTCTCAGTAATGATCCATTAAAATTATAAATTTTTTAGAAGCTTGATGTCCATAAGTTAAGGCCCTATTATGTATAACCCTTCTCCAAGTAACTTAATATAGGCATGAATCATCTATTCTTTTCACTAAATAACTAATATGAGATTCTTTTTTTATATCTAAAGTTATATTTTCGATTCCTCTTAAAAAAGGAACAAATTTTCAATAAAAAGTAAAAATCAAAAAATTATAAAATAGATGGTTCTTTTTCCACATTATTTTTGGTAAAAATTAATTTATTTCAATTATTTAATTAAAATCAATCTGATGATCATGAACCGTTAGCTTTTCCAGTTCGATGATCGGTTTGATTTTCTAAACATTTGCGAATACTGGAATCAATCCATAATAATGATCCATTAAAATTTGGGTTAATTACACCTAACGTTCCCACAACTTTTTATCGACCAGTTCCCTAAATTTGAATTTTCCATTTTAATGTCCTTAATCTTTTAAAAGTGTTACACTTAATATCACTATAATGGAAACCGTCTATTTCTACCGTTACAGTAGAAGGTAATTTGGTAAAATATAAGAAAAACTAATATTTTAATGTTAAAGCAAAATTGGAAGGGGGAGCCCTTCTTCCCCCCCCCCCCCCCAAAGGCTGTCGGAAATGACATCCAAGGGTTGTCACAAGCTCTTTTTTTTTTTTTATAAAAATCAAAATAATAATTTTTGATATTTTACCGAAATACTCTCAACTTTAACTGTAAAAATAGACGATTTTCATTACAGGGACATTAAGTGTAACACTTTTAAAAGGTTAGAGATGTTAAAATAGAAAATTCAAATTTGGGGACGTAATTGATAAAAAGTTGAAAGGTTGGAGAAACTAGATGTAATTAGCCCTTAAAATTTTAAACTTTTTGGAAACTCAAGCCCCATAAGCTAAGACTCTATTATGAACAATTCTCCAAGTAACTTAATATAGGTGTACATAATCAATTTTTTCCACTAAATAACTAATATGAGATTCCCTTTGTATACCAAAGTCATTTTTTTTTTTTTGGCTCTTTAAAAGGAATAAAATTTTAACATTATTTTATTTAAACAGTTTTATTAGAGGAAAGAAGGAAAATGTGGATAAAGAAAGGGGGATATTTTTAGATAAAATAAAATCTGATTTGGTGATTGGAATAAAAATTTGAAAAATATAGTGATAAATAAAAAAGGGAAATGAAAAAAAACGGAAAATAAAAGATAAAAAAGAATCTATAAATTAGTAATAAATTAAAAAAGAAAATAAAATGAAAAAATAAAATAGAAATCAAGAGCCAAGATTAATAGATTAAACTAACAGTTAAGATGAGATATCCCGATTTAACAAGTGCTTTTGGACGGGAAAAAGCGAAATAGAAACTATCCTCCTTTTATGTGTGTGTATATATATAGATTCTCAAATTCAAACTTGTAACAGTTTTTTTTTTTTACATTTATTAATACATGAAAATTTATTAGTATCAAATGATAACTTTAGTTAAATACAAGGCAATGTAGTTTATTTAAGTGAACTTATCATTAAATGCGATCACATATGACGATAAATATTATATATTAGTCACTAAGTTTGTGCAAATAAACCAAACCCTAGATTTCAGTTGATGGAGAATCAAGGATATATGCCTACAAATGCTAATTAATCAATTTCGCTAAAGAAACAATATGAGTTCCTCAGCTGTAAAAATCAAGAAAATACTTGTGATTTGAAAAAAAAATATTTTTTCTCGACTTTACAACTGTGAGCTCTTTAATTAAAGAACCCGTGTTGTTTTCTTAAAAAAATTTACACACACAGTTAAAATATGATTAGTGCATGTCATTGTGTGTAGTGCTTTTCCCATTCCATTCGTGTCATTGTAATTATTACATACTTTATCACTTTGTCCAATTTAATTTGCCACGAATGCCTAGTGTTTAGCCCACTCCTGAATTTTTTATAATGTTTTTGCTGAATAATGTTGTGCAGCATAATTAGAACCCGTTGATGCGATAAAATGTGTCGTTTCAAAAAATAGATAGATACATAATATAATTGATGTTAAATTAACTTATCATTTAATATATTATTATAGGTAGACTAGTAGGCAATGGTGCTAATTAACAAAGCATTGCTCATTTACGTCGTCATTCTAATTGTTTTGTAAAGTTTGAGAAGTAAATTGATTGCAGAAGTGTATATATGCATATATAAAATCAAATTTACAATAGTTGCGAGCTAGTCAAATTGACGGCCATGAAATATTTACAAAAGAAACTAACAATTGTAGCAATAACCAAATATTAAGGATCCATGATTTTGAGGCATTTTGAGTGCATTTGACTATAATTTATAAGCATGGAATTTGTTTGGAAAGAAAAAATTTGTCTATTGAATTATCGGTAATTGAATTTCACCGAAAGTGGGTAACATGTTTGATTAAAGGAAATTAACATTAGAAAGTATGAATTACTTGGGGGGGGGGGAACCTATACTTCGTATAGGAAGATATTTTTATTATTTTTAAGAAAAAATGTAGTCACATAACCAAAAGGTGAAAGTAATTTTTAGGGGGAAAAGTTTGTCAATCAAACACTACAATGTTGAAATTTATGTGGAAAACACCATTTTCCATAAAAAAAGTTTTTGCAATCTAACGCACTCTAATATCAAAACTAAAGTCACTTCCTAACAATTTGTTTTGTAATACACTTCCTAACGATTTTTTTTTTGTCCTTTATTCTTTTTAAAAACATACAATCTTTGTAAAAGCTTATTTATCTGGTTTATCTGGCTTTATGTTGAACAAATTTTAATTTTATAGAACTAGTTATTTCACCAGTGTATTGTACGTAATGATAATATCAGATAATAGAAGCAATTTAAGAGGATTAAATATAATTGTATAAACAAGATTTAAGTTATAATATTTGATCGTTTATGTGAGTGTAAAGAAAAACAATTTAGGTGCCACCCGTAAAAAGTACTACGATATCTTTCATTAATAAAGATTAAAAATGATCTATACTAAAAAAAACCTAAGAAAAACATTGGAAAATTTTTTCTTGGAGTTTGTATTAGGCTGCTAGTGTATAATGCATCGGAAAATATGTTACATCCAATAAATATAGCTAGAATAAATGATAAATGATAATACATATATTGTAACATTTATAGTAGAACTTGTTGTTTGGCCATTTTTAACACAGATCATAATTTTTAGACCTTTTCAATTTATAAAACTCAAAATATCTTTATACTATGAGTAAACACCAAGTTTTTCAACAAAATGCACATGTAATATATATATATATATATATATATTGCCCCTTTTTTTAACTTTTGTAATATGTATTCATAGTATATAATTTTTCTCAACATACATCTTCTATATACTAAATCTTTTAATATGTTAACATAATATAATTAGCGTTTAAAAAACTAAAATGTCATGACCAATTCAATTGAAAAAATCAGGAATTGACGAATACTGTAACCAATATGAAAAACAATCTTACAGTGTAAGATGAAGATGGATATAGTTCATTGATTCACAATAAGCTTTTTTCAGTAATAATCTGTTAAAATTTTAAACTTTTTAGAAACTCAAGGCCCACAAGTTAAGGTAATATTATGCATAATTCTTCTCAAAGTAGTTTAATATAGACATACATCCTCAATTCTTTTCACTAAATAAACAATGTGAGATTTTTTTCCTATACCCAAAGTCACAATTTCAATGGCCCTTAAACTATACTATTTGATCATTTATGTGTGTATAAAGAAAAGCAATATATGTGCTACTTGTAATATGATATTTTTCATTAATAAAGATAAAAAATGGCCTACCAAAAAAAAAACTGAGGAAAGCATTGTGGTTCGTTGACCGGTCTAGTTGTCAAACCATTTGCAAATACTATAACCAATTCGGAAAACAATCAGACTATATAAGATATAGCAGGATACGATTCACTACTTCACAATGAACTCTTTTCAGTAGTGATCTATTAAAATTTTGAACTTTTTAGAAGTTGAAAACCATAAGCTAAGGCCCTATTATGAATAACTCTTCTCTAGGCAACTTAATATATAGGCATACATCCTTAATTTTTCACTAAATAATCAACGTAAGATTATCTTTCTATACTCAAGGTCACATATTTAATAACTCTTGGAAAAAGAATAAAATTTCAATTTTTTTTAAAGGGAAAAAAATCATAAAATCAAATATTCTTTTTCCACATTGTTTTAAGTAAAAATTAATTTATTTCAATTATTTAATTAAAATAGGTCCGATGAACTTAGACCGTTAGCTTTTTCGATTCGATGTCCGGTCTTGTTTTCTGAATATTTGCGAATACTATAATCAATTTGGAAATCAATCTAACTATGAGATAGAAATGGAACGGTTCACTTGTTCACAGCAAACTTTTTTTAATAATAATGCATTAAAATTTTAAACTTTTTTGGAAACTCAAGGCCCATAAGCTAAGACATTTATGCATAACTCTTCTCTAACTAGGTTAATATAGACATACATTCTCAATTCTTTTCAGTAAATAACTAATGTGTGATTCTTTTTCTTTGCCCAAAGTTACATTTTTCAATGGTCTTAAACTATAATATTTCATCATCTATGTGTGTGTAAAGAAAAACAATATAGGTGCTGCCTATAATATGATATTTTTCATTAACGAATATAAAAATTGGTCTAAAAAAAATCTAAGAAAGACATTGAAGAAATTTTGCGAATACTGGGATTAATCTGGAAAATAATCCGATGGTATGAGATAAAGACGGATACAGTCCACCGATTTATCATAAACTTTTTTTAATAATAATCTATTAAAATTTTGAAATTTTTTCGAAGCTCAAGGCCCGTAAACTAAGGCCTTATTATGCATAACTCTTTCTCCAAGTAGTTTAATATAAGTATATATTCTCAAATATTTGATTGTCTATGTGTGTAAAGAAAAATGATAGAAGTACTATCCATAATACAATATATTTCATTAATGAAGATAAACAAAAAAAAAAAATCTAAGGAAAACATTGAAGAAAATTTGCGAATGTTGAAACCAATTCGAAAAACAATCAAATGGCATGAGATAAAGATAGATGCAGTTCACCGGTTCACTATAAACTTTTTTTCAATAATCATCTATTAAAATTTTAACCTTTTTGACATGAACTAAGGCCCTATTATGCATAACCCTTAACAAATATATGATTCACTTTCTATCTTAAAAGTCATAGTTTCAATGACTCTTAAAGAATGAATAAAATTTTAACTTTTTTTTTAAACGGTAAAGATAAAAAAATTATAAAAGCAAATGTTCTTTTTCCTCACGATTTTGAGTAAAAATTAATTTATTTCAATTATTTATTTAAAATCTGTCCGATGACCATGAACCCTTAGCTTTTCTGGTTTAATGACTGATGCAATTTTCTAAACATTTGCGAATGCTGGAATCAATCAAAAATACAATCCACCAGTGTGGAATAAAGAAGGATATAGTTTACCGGTTCACAAAAAATTGTTTTTCAATATTAATCCATTAAAGTTTTAAGCTTTTTGAAAACTTAAGGCCCATAAGCTAAGGCCCTATCATGCATAACCCTTGTCAAAGTAGCTTAACATGGGGGTACATCCTCAACTCTTTTCACTAAATAACTAATGTGAGACTCACTTTCTATGCCCGAAGTCATATTTTCAATGGCTTTTAAAAATGAATAAAATTTTAACCTTTTTTTAAACAGTAAAGATCAAAAAATTATAAAGTCGGATGTTCTTTTTCTACGGTAAAAATTAATTTATTTCAATTATTTAATTAAAACCAGTCTGATTACCTTGAACTGTTAGCTTTTCCGGTTCAATGGCATATCCAATTTTCTAGACATTAGTGAATATTAGAACCAATCTATAAGCAATCTGACAATGTGAGATAAATTAAAACCAAAAATTAAGAAAATTGATCAAAATAAAATTGTTCAAGATAAGGAATGGAATGTTAGAAGTAGAGTGATAGAGATTTGAGAAAGTTTTTAGATAAAATGAGTTCTATTAGAAGAAGGAAGGAAAATATGGATAAAAAAGAGAGATATTTTTGGATAAAATGAAATCTGATTTAGTAGTTGAAATTAAAAATTGAAAAATATAGTGATAGTAACAAGTTAAATCAAACACATCTATAAATAATATAAAAAGGGGAAATGAAAAAAAAAGGAAATGAAAGATAACAAAGGAACTCTATAAATTGATAATAAATTAAAAAGGTAAATAAAATTAAAAAGTAAAATGGAAATGAACGGCCAAGATTAGGAGATGAAATCAATGACCTAGATGGAATATCAGGATTTAGCAAGTGAAATAGGTGGGAAAACAATAAATGGAAATTATCCTCTCTTAATGTGTGTGTATATAGATACTCTATTATTAAATCGATCCTTTTGAAAAATTTAAGTTTTATTATTTTTATACATTAGACTCCCTCTTTCGATTCCATTAATTAATTAATTAATAATGTTGGAAGGATGAGAACAATTCCATGAGTTTTGGGTCTTGCTACATCACGTCCTTTCCAAAACACTTCTTCTGCTTCCCTTGGCGCTTTGTTTATATAAATATATTTTATTGCTAAAAATTCGAAGATAATTTGTCAATTTTTGGGCAAAGAAGTATTCCATTGAATTATTGATGAATGGTTCTTTTACTTTTATTTGATGGTCTCTCCACCATGCCAAAAGAAACATTGTTGGATGAATCTCATTCTTTTAAGATGAACCCACCTATTGACATAGTAAATATTCACTCACAAAAAACACACATTTTTCACGCACTATATGTGTATTTATTTTGTGCGTTTTGATATGATTTGGTTGTGGGAATTATTTTAATTATATTTATTTTTTATTGCAATTGCAAGTTGATCCTTAAGCATGTCTTCTTTAGAATATAGTTATTTATTGCTCAAAACTTGCGAATAAATATATATATATATATATATATATATATATATAGGCATTGAAGAAAGGAATTCATGGCACACATTCTATGGTGAAAGAGGCTTGATTCTTTTCTACTATTATACTCCAATATAAAAATCACTTACCCTGTTTCATCATTTGCTTCATTTTTGTTTTGACTTGCTAATTATTATTATTATTATTATTATTATTATTATAATATTTTTTTGCGTCATATTATTCATAACCATTCCTGTATTGATTTTCATTAATTTGGTAGATAAAGATAGACAAAGGACTTAAATTCAAAATATATAAATATAATTTGTAGGTCAAATTGTGTCACAATAGTTATATATTCATATTTCATGCGGTAGGTGTCAGGTTCATGCTTAGACCACACCTAACCTCTCCTCCCCTATCCCCTATAACAAACTATATCAAAAATGAAAAATAAATATAATTTGATATAACGGTGAGTAATAAACTTTTAAAAATATGTTCTCAAATAGGTTGGATTTTATTTTTTATTTTTTTCCATTTAAAGCCTACATGTGAATATTTCTTTAATTGGCTGGTTGTAAGAGTTGAACTTACATATATTTCAGATAAAGGAAAAAGCAAAAAAAAAAAAAAAAAAAAGAAAGAAAGGCAAGAACGGTTTTTCATCGGCTTTGACACGTGTTAAAACAAATTGATCTAAAAATTAAAACTATTATAATTGCCGGCCGTAAGGGATGCTTTCTCCCTTATAGCCCAAAAAGGAATAGATATCATGTATGTCACAAATACATTATGCTGTATATCACACTTTACCCTCCTCCTCTATTCAGCTCTTTTTCTTCTTCAAAATCATCTTCTTCCTCCACTTCTCCTCTTCCTCCATTTCATTCTTAGTATCGGCACTAACCGCATTACAATATACCAGTATACACAAATTACTTGTTAAAAGAAAAACTTATTTTCATCTTCATCTGACCCCAAAAAAAAAAAAAAAAAATCTTGCGTATAAACTTTATATATTCATAATAATTTTTTAAAGCTTTGTCTATCCTTGCACTTGAATGAAAAGATGGGCCATGGAGACAAAGATGCTCATCAGTCACTTCACCAACATTTTATTGCTTTTCCCAAAGTTATAAACGAAACAATAAGCTACAAATAAATAGGACCCTCCACAACTCATATTCAAATTTTTAATGCCGAATCAAAGAACCCACTTTCATGCACATAAAGCAGTCCCTCCGAATCAGAACCTAACATTTTTCCCTTTTTCATTGAAACCTTCTTTCTTATTGGATCACACTCATGAAATAAAGAGGATAAGAACAAATAATATTTTCCAAAAATCTAAAAATTATTTCCTTTTCTGGGCCAATGAATATTGAAAATATATATATGTCTAGAGATGCTGTGCGTAATAACAAAGCATTTTTATATATATATATATATGTATATTTATGGAATTACTCATATATATTCACAAAATGCCAAAATTAAAAAAGAAAAGAGAAAAAAGTGGGAAAAAAAGAGAGATATAAAAGTTAGATAGAATCTACGTACTACTAGCAACTACATGATGATGAGTGATTATTTATGAAATTAAACTGTTTTACGACGGTCGTCCTTTCTTACTCTGTAGCACTCTAGCATTCAATAGTTCATTTGTCCTTTGGTCTTGTTTGGCGACTGGCAACAGTTGTCTTTGTACGGGTCGGCCTCATGCAATAACTGAACGACTTCGTTCATTGTCGGGCGAAGGGTCGGGGTCCGGCACGTGCAACGAATTGCGATGCGGAGCACCTTAATCATGTCTTCCTTGAAGGATGCTGGCACCCTTTTGTCTAAGATCTCCATTGTACCTTCTTTAGTCTCCACTTTGGTCGAAACCCAGTATATGATGTTCTTGTTTTCTCCGAACTCTGCCTCGACTGGCTTCTTCCCCGTTATTAACTCCATCAACACAACCCCAAAGCTGTAGACATCACACTTCGTCGTCGCCTTGGATGAGTATGCGTATTCTATCACAAAATCAGATAAAACCAGTGAAATAAGTAAACACATACAAATCATAATCATAAGCTAATTTCATTAATCATGAATATTTCTCGTCACATCAACACATGTTTGGTATGCAGTATCAAAAATTACCTGGTGCCAGGTAACCATACGTTCCGGCAATAACAGTTGTGGTAGAATCCTTTGATCCCCTTGCTTGCAAAACCTTGGCAATTCCGAAGTCAGCAACCTTAGCCTGATAATCAACATCGAGAAGTATGTTAGTTGACTTAATGTCTCTGTGAATTATTGGTGGCATTAGATCATGGTGGAGATATGCCAATCCTTGCGCTATCCCAAGCGCAATCTTATGTCGAACACGCCAATCCAAATCGACTTTTCCTCTATGCAATGCATCCCACAGGTTTCCATTAGGCATATACTCGTAAACCAACAAATTGTAATCCAAACTCGAGAAATAGCAATACAACTTGACAATGTTCTTGTGCCTTATGCTTCCAAGAGTTTCGACTTCAGTTTTCAATTCCTTGTCCATAACCAGTTGGTCCTCCAAGGAACTATCTTTGGACTTTCGACTCCACAACTTTTTAACGGCAACAACTATTTTTCCATTGTTCAACTCGATTCTGTATACCGATCCTGATCCTCCATATCCCACTATGTTTTTATCGACAAGGGATTCAATGATCTCGCGTTGATCAAAATACAATGGATGGAAACTCTTAAAATCGTAAGAGAAAACCGAGGAGGATAACGTGTCATCGTGTTCAATCATTTTCCTCTCTTTACCAAACCACCGTTTGAGAAATAGGACAATGCCAACAATAACAATTCCTACCGAAATTCCTATCACCCAAATACAGTTCATCTTCTTTTTGCTATAAGCTTGAGAACAATGAGAGAAATTTGGATCAGAGAAATCAAGATTGACTGGAACACAGAGGTGTGGATTGTTAGAAAAACTTTCTAACAATCCGCCCTTAACGAATGAGGGAGGAATAGGACCAGATAGCATATTGTTTGAAAAGTTCAACGAATTGGGTAACAATTCAGAGAGACTAACCGGGATGTTCCCAGTCAAGAGATTGCTTGAAAGATCAAGAACATTAAGGGATTTCAGTGAAGAAAGCGATTCTGGGATGCAAGAGTTTATTAGGTTACCTTGAATTAGCAACAAATTCAGCCTTCTTAGGTTGCCGATTTCTGAAGGTATTGGACCAGAAAGGAGATTGTAACTCAAATCAATTTTCACTAAATTGGTTGCTAGAGAGATTTCAGAAGGTATAACCCCGGAAATCCTATTGCCCTGCATGAACAACTCTGATAAATTATTTGCATTCTGAATAATTGGAGGGATAAAACCTGTTAAATGATTGTTTCCCACATCGATAATCGATGCATGAGGAAGTGCTAGAATCCCTTCTGGTAATTTTCCCTCCAAATGATTATAACTAACTCGAAAACGTATCAGAGACTTGCAATTTGCATAACTTTCTGGCAGTTTTCCAGAAAAATTGTTCTGCAGGACAAGGAGATACATCAGTTTGCCTCCACTGCACAATCCCTCCGGCAGATTTCCGGTTAGCTGGTTTTCTGACAAGTCCAAGCCAACTATGGCCGATGACATCCCAAGACTCTGTGGAACTTCTCCAGTCAGGAAATTGTCATAAAGGGAAAGGGTTCTCAAAGTAGTCGAGTTTGTGATGGTGGCCGGAATTTCCCCCGAAAGACTGTTGTTGTAAAGCTGCAAGACTTGAAGATTCGGAAGGAGAAATATGGATGCTGGAATCTTGCCTTTGAGCTTGTTGACAGATATGTCTACATCGATGAGTGACGTTAGATTCCCAAGTTCCTCGGGTATTTCCCCTTCAAGTTGGTTATAGTAAAGCTCGAGTTGCTGCAAGTTCTTCAGCTGTCCAAGCTCAGCTGGAATTCGGCCAACTAGGTAGTTTCCACTCAATTCAAGATCAATCAGAGAAGTCATATTTCCTACTGAGGGTGGGATTTTGCCTTGTAGCATGCAAGTTGTCAATACCATGGACTTGAGTTTCGTCAGCCGAGAAATGTTCTCCGGCAGATTCCACAAATCGAAACCGTTATTTTCATTGAAATTCAAGACCTCAAGATTTGTAAGATTGGTCACTGAAATAGGGAACTCACCTGTAAAGAGATTATATGAAAGATCAAGAATCCTCAAGTATTTCAAAGGTGAGAAATCTGGCAATTTCCCACTGAAATGCACATAAGTCATATTCAGCTCTTCCAAGACAGAGCAATTGATGATTCCGCGGGGGAATTCGCCATCTAAGCTGTTATGGCCTAGACGAAGAACCTCAAGTTTTGGCAAATAAGAGCATATTTCTTCAGGAAAACTGCCAGAAAGTGACCAGCCAGAGATATCAATCCGAACAATGCTTCCTCCATCATCACAGCCAATTCCAGTGTAATTGCAATAGGAAATTCCGCTGCTATCATCATCCCAATTGATCAAGGAGTCCCCTGAGAGTGACTTCTTCATAAGAGCCAAGAATTCAGATTCACTAGCTGGGCTTGCTCGGCACGAGCTGAAAACGGACACTATGATCACGAGAACCCAAAAAACGCGCTGAAAGGCCATGACAGAGGATCCGGGAGCCATCTTAAGCGAGTCGGGAGCGAGATTTGATTATGTTTGAGAAGTTATAAATTTTGGATGGTGAAGAGGAGGAGGAAATGAAGAAATATATAAGTGGGATGATTGATGAGAACATTGGATGCAGTAGTAATTAAGCAGTAACAAGTTCTGATGATGAAAAAGGGAGATTCTTGCAGTGGTGTTGTTAGTGAGATTGCGATGTGCATATTTGCATAAAGAAGCTTTTGTGTTTATACCCCCACTC
Source organism: Nyctanthes arbor-tristis (assembly GCA_963692815.1). Taxonomy (NCBI): domain Eukaryota; kingdom Viridiplantae; phylum Streptophyta; class Magnoliopsida; order Lamiales; family Oleaceae; genus Nyctanthes; species Nyctanthes arbor-tristis. The sequence continues at coordinate 16,407 of CAVNYN010233532.1, forward strand.
AGAGTCTCGAGGGATAAGGTCATTCAAATGATACTAATCCGAATACCGTTATTAGTCAACTTCGAAGATAAAAATGTTCAAGCATTTTGTGTCGTTCCGGCACGAGATGAATGATGTGGTGTAATACTAGTTACTGATTTGATTTGATTTGATGAGGGTGTGGGGTGTGGTGATGTAGAGAAAATATTCAGTACTTAATAGGGTACTTTAGACCAATCAGCAACTTACAAATGGAGCACTCGTGCCGGAGCACTCTAACAGAATACTCCTGGAATACCTAAATTTTTTTGGGTGATTGCTTGAACATTCCCAACATTGGAGAACAATATTCAACCAGATTGGATAATATTGAGACATGAGAGTAAGATTTAATTTTATTGTTTTTTGTTTATATTGTCTAGTTTTATTTTTGGTACTAAATGTAAAACAAGCACGGTGTACGATGTGATCTCCACTATATGTGTTTATTTTTGTTTATATATATATGTGTGTGTATATATAGACCGGAAACTTCCTCACTTTCATTTCATATAATCAATGATACACCGAGTAATACAATCAGGGGATGCTCTCTCCACACAAGAGAAACATCGATCTTGCGAGCCTATAGGGCAACACAATTAGCTTGCCTACTAAAAAAATTAAAGACATTGATATTCATTAGTTAGATTAATAAAAAGTTTACAAATAAACTTTTGTTACAAATTATAATTGGATTATTATTAAACATTATGTCAATATTCATTAGTTAGATTAATAAAAAGTTTTCTCAAACAACGTAGAGCATATGTGTAGCAAAAGATAATGATATTGTAACCAAGAATTTCACTAATACAACAATTTGCGTTGTGTTTAAATTTCACATCGTTATTAGTTAATTAAAAATGGTAAAAGAGAGAAATATAGGATGTGATCTCTTTGAATTTCAGTTCTTAGTTTTCAATTCTCAATTCATTTTCAATTCTGTGTTATGAGAGTTAACTTAAGGGAGAAAAGGATTCTTTGTTTTCCTTGATTTCAAAAACTCATTTTAAAATATAATATGAAAGCAACCATGTTTTGAATGTTTAAGTACTGAAAATTGAAAATGACAAAGAGAACATACTCGTAGCTATCAGGGAGAGTGAGTAAAATTAATATATGGTAGAAGCTGTCAATGACAATGTCTAAAAACAGACATTGTGATATACGACTTCTAGCATTAGTTGTGATGCACAAGTATTTTTCTGCCAATTATCAAAAGATGTGTTCTTGACAATGTTGTATTAAAAATACCCTTACAACTGCAACTTATATGAATATCATAAATGTTATAATTTCCGTAAGTTTTATCCTTAATAATTAAGCGAGTAAGCAAAACCCAGAATTAGATTCATAGCGTAAATGAAATAAAGCATAAAGAAAAATAAAGGACACAAGGAATTGTTTGCTTCCCTGAAAGAGAGCTGGCTGCTCACCAGACTGGAGTCGAGGCTACGTCTACCGGTAAGGCTTTCCCAATCAAAAGCCCCAATTCCACTAGCTTTTCAAGAACCGCTACAAGAAACAACACAAACCCTCCAATCAAAGACGAAAACCCTAATCACTAAGGAAACAAAGCAGCCTCACTACACGTTCTTTCTCACTCAAATCGGCGTTCAATCTCACAGTCAAAGATTGAACCAAACCTAAAAGGGATCACCTAAAAGAAACCCTAACTACGGAGATGGAATATACAAACAGTATAAAAGACGGAAGAAAGAGAAAAACGAATTACAAATATGAAGAATAACCCCAATCCTACGTTATTTATTCCCCAGATGGACGGACCAAATTAATCTTGAAGATCCAATGACTGATGACCAACTGGACCCTAATGGACCGAAGTAAATGCACGGGCCAAGCCTATACTAAATGGGCTTCAGTTTGGGGTCACAGACTCAACAACTCTCTACTTTGCACCCAAACTGGAACTTTCAGCACTAGTGGAACTAGGAACACTCAGGTTGTCAAGTGAGCCTCTAGAACGCCTGCAAAAATAAAAAATTTATTAGACAAGTTTATTATTTACACCAATTAAAAAAAACTGTAAAATACTAAAAAAGAGTTTGGAACAGATACAGTGTTACCCTTGATCTATATTTAGCATAGCTAAGCATGCTCTACATATAGGCTGTGGTAAAGGTTTTGTACCTATATTTGCTGGGTTAAACTGAGAAGGGATTTTCTTCATAAACACCACTCCTTGAGACATCAAATCCCTTATAAAGTGTAACCTTACATCAATGTGCTTTGTCCTATCATGAAAGACAGGATTGTTGCACGGCTGGATTGCAGACTGATTGTCTAAATACACCACCACTTTCTACTAAATATAGTTCAGCTCATGTTGAATACCTTTCAGCCATACAGCTTCTTTCATAGCTTCAATAACAGCTATGTATTCAAATTTAGTAGTGGACAGTGCCACAATATGTTGAAGTTGTGACTTCCAACTAACACATCCATTTCATAAAGTAAACACATAAGAGGTCACAGACTTTCTACTGTCCATATCAGCAGCATAATTAGCATCCGCATAACCCTTTAACACAGCACCCTCAGCATATTTACAATCTAGCAATCCAACATTTGTTGTACCTTTCAAACATCTGAGAAGCATTTCAAGGCTTCCCAGTCTTGAATAACCAGACTAGACATGTATCTACTTAACACACTCATAGTATATGCAATATCAGGCCTTGTGCACACCATTAGATACTTTATAGAGCATAGCATTTGAGTATGGAATGATTAGCTATAGGCACAGAAACAGGTTTGGCATCCACCATAGAAAACCTTTTCAACACTTTTTCAGTATAAGTCTTTTGGTCTAAGAACAATATAGATTTGTTTCTATATTTGACTATATGCGTACCTAGAATCTTTTTGGCATTTCCTAGGTCTTTCATTTCAAACTTAGAATTCAAAGTCTTTTTCAAATTGTTAATAGCATTCACGGAAGGGCTAATTAATAACATATCATCAACATATATTAGTAAGAACATAGGGGCATTCATAGAATAATCTAGTTTGAAATAAGGGCAATGATCATATTCACTTCTGCAAAATTTCAGAGACATCATCAAATAATCAAATTTCTTGTTCCACTATCTAGGGGAATGTTTTAAATCATATAGAGACTTAACTAACAGACATACAAACTCAAATTTAGTTTTATCAAAATAACTAGGGGTTGATTCATATATATTTTCTCTTCAAGGTCACCATGCAAGAATGCAGTTTTCACATCAAATTGTTCTAATGCCCAGTTGAAATAAGCAACAAGTGAAAGCATTAATCTCAAAGTACAATGAGCAACAAGTGAAAGCATTAATCTCAAAGTACAATATTTAACCACGGGCGAGAAAATTTCATTGAAATCAATACCTTCTTTCTGAGTAAAGCCTTTGGCTACAAGCCTGGCCTTAAATTTCACAATTTCTGTAGAATCACCTTCCTTGACCTTAAAAATCCACTTACAATCAATTATGGATTTATTAATATGCTTAGGAACAAGCATCCGGGTCTTTTTTTTTTAATAACAAGGCAATTTCATCATTCATAGCATCAATCCAAGACTTAGCATAGTTACTATTTACACCTTCATCGTAAGTTTTAAGCTCACACTCAGACAATTCCTTAAAAATATTGCAAGATAACACAACAAAGTCATAATCAGACAATCTCACATTTGGCTTAGGATTTCTCATAAGCCTATCTCTTACAAGCAAATAATCACTCAGATTTTGGGAATCACTTCTCTCATGCTCTTTAGTTAAATCAGGTTCAGATTCTTCATTAACTTCAAAATTTGTTTAAGGAACCTCCACCTTACTAGGACCCTTTACCTCATATGGAGTTTCCTCCCAGTCAGTGGGAGTAGAAATCAGAAAGTAATATGGATTAGAAAACTTAGGATGAGGCACATTCATATTTCCTTTAGGTACAAAGTCAGGTAGACACGGCATAACATTTTCATCAAAAGTAACATTTCTGCTAACAATTATCTTCATATCAGGTTGGCCTTTAACCCATAATCTGTACCCCTTAACCCCTTCCTCATATCCTAGAAAGACACATTTTTGTGACCTAGGATCCAACTTCTCATCTTTATTATGAGAGAAAGCTACACAACCAAACACTCTCAAAAAAGAATAAGTAACAAGTTTATTGTACCACATTTTATCAAGCACTTTACTACTCAAAGCCATAGAAGGAGTTTTATTTACAAGATAGGATGTAGTTTTTAATGCTTCTCCCCAGAAAGGCTTAGAAAGACTAGAAGAGCTAAGCATACATCTGACTCTTTCCAAAATAGTCCTACCCATCCTCTCAGCAACACCATTTTGTTGAGGGGTGTAAGGGACTATCCTATGTATTTTTATGCCATTTTGTTTACAAAACCTTCAAAATTTTTATTACAGAACTCTAATCCAATGTCCGTCTTTAAACATTTTATGTTTTTGTCACATTGAGTTTCTACAAACACTTTCCATTCTGTAAATTTTTCTTTCAAAAGTCTCATATTTATATTTTAGTAAATACACCTAGACTTTTCTAGAAAAATCATCAATGATTAACAGAAAGTTAACACATTTTCCATGAGTGGGGACACTAGATGGTCCCATAAATCAGAATGCACATAGTCCAAAATGGCAGAAGATTTATACAAACTTGAAGTAAACTTTCTTCTTCTTTGTTTACAACACATAAAGGCATATCAAAAATCTTTGTTCTCCAAAACATTCAGTAATTTTGTAAAATTCTAAGTCCCTGTACGCTTATGTGTGTAAGCTTTCTGTGCCATAGCCAGTGGCATCCCCTGCAGTAGTATTGACTACTACAGAGTGGTCAAGCAATGGGCTAGCAATATAGACATCAACTTTTCTAACCTAGGGGCCTTAAAAGCAAGGTGGTTCTCCTTCATTACATACATTTTACCATCACCAAAAGTTCCTTCAAAACCATCAATTCCAAGACATGCAATAGACATTAAATTTTTACCTAAATTAGGAACATGTCTAACATCTTTGAAGGTATACTCAAAGCCAAAATCAAATTCTAAATTAATTTCAACAATACCAGCAACTTTAGAGATAACATCATTTGCCATGACAATAGTACCAGCATCTACTTTAGAGTAACTCTTAAACAAGTGCTTGTGTGGTGTTAGTGATCGATACAACCAGAATTAAGTAACCATTTAGAAATAGAATGTAAATTTCTCACTTGATTCACATCAGAAGCAGATAACTTGACAGCCAAATAAACATCCACAATATCAGACTTGACAATATTAGCTTGATTAGGAAGTTTATTTAATTGAGCAGGCAAACCATTTATCTTAGTACATTATTTAATGTAGTGGCCAGTATGGCCACACCCAGAGCACTTTCTCCCTTTACTCTTATTTTTGTTCTTAGGGATATTCTTCTTGTTTTTCTTCTTATATTAGTGATTATCTTCCCCCTTATCAGACTTATTGTTCTTATTATAATAGTCCTTATATTGTGACTTGTTCTTAACCATATAACTTTCCCCTATAGCTTTCTGTTCTTTTTCAGCCTTAAGTTCAAGTTCTTCATTTCTTAAGGCACCTATAACTGCATCCAGATTTTCGTCTAATTCTTTTGAGGGATCAATTCTAAAACTGAATAATCTTTCAAGCAAAAAAAATTTTCTTGTTCAATGACTTTTGAAGATAATTTGACTCCAAAACTTGCCATAACAGATAAGTACTTTTCTGTTTTCCAACATTCCTAAGCACATAAGTGTATGCAAGATCATCCATTTCTTTAATTTTTCCAGGAGTAAAATCAGTAGGGTAATCATTATCAAGCCTTGACAACCTTCTGTTGCACAAGAATAGCTTTCATCTTCTATTGTCAAATGGGAAAGTCCCCTTTTCCATTAAAAGGCTCAAGATGAAACGAAGTGATAGCCATTTATCACCAATAGAAGCACCAAAAGAAAATAACACAAAAAATTCAAGAATGCCCTACTCCATACACTTAAGTCCCAGGTTTCCATAAGACTCAATGATCTCAGGTTAAGGGCCCTTTTGAGTGTAGTGACGATTCTATCAATATGAAATAGTTAAACAAGAATTACGAGACTGATAATGGAAGACAAACTAAAACAGTCTTAGACCAGAGAGGACACTAAACCAGGTGAACAAAGGAACATGTAGAGGTACAATACTCTAAATTACACAAGAAACTATCAATTAAGTCACAAAGTTCACTAATGACAGAAAGAATAAAAAAAACCCTAATCCCAATATTATGTAAGGAAACCCAAGGTTCACCAATTATAGTGTAAAGAATAAAATAATCCCACCTAGAGAAAGAAAAGAAAAACTTACCTGATTATGGTGAATAATCACAGAAAACCCAAATTAACAAGAAAATCACCCTCTAATCCACCACTGAAGGCAGTCGGCTCTAATACCAGTTAAAATTTACATGACTTTTATCCTTAGTAATTTGGCAAGTAAGCAAAACCCAGAATTAGATTCTCAGCATGAAATGAAATAAAGCAGTAAAGAAAAATGATGAAGAACACAAGGAATTGTTTGCTCCCCTGAAAGCGAGCAGGCAATTCACTGGACTAGAGTCCAGGCTACGTCTATTGGTAAGGCTTTGCCAATCAAAAGCCCCAATTCCACTAGCACTTCAAGAACCATTACAGGAACCAACAGAAGCCCTCCAATCAGAAACTGAAAGTCCTTAGCATTAAGGAAACAAAGCAGCCTCACTACATATTCTCTCTCACTCAACTCAGCGTTCAATCTCATAGTCAGATATTGAACCAAACCTAAAAGGGAATTACCTAAAAGAAACCCTGATTACATAGAGGGAATATACAGAGAATATGAAAGATAGAAGAAAGAGAAAAATGACTTTAAAGTTTGAAGACCTAACCCCATGCTATTTATACCCCAAACGGACAGACCAGATTAATCTCGAAGATCCAATAGCTGATTACCAACTAGACCTTAATGGGCCGAAGTATGCACACGGGCCAACCCATACTCAATGAGCTTCAGTTTGGGGTCATAGACTCAACAATAAATGGCAAACTAATTTGAGGCTTAAAAATCTTTGGCCATCTTCTAGTAAAATTAGTCTGTTAACTTGTAGCAAAATGCTAGATAAAGCTTGGTGATGCAGTACGAAATAAGGAATTTAAGTAAAAACATAAAAAAATTGATTTACAAGATCTAGAATCCACCATAAAAATTGCAAACTCATGAATTTAATTGATTGAATAATGATAGCTGAAATCTTGAAAAAATCTTTAAATTGACTTCGAAGGTCTAATCGACCTTGGATGGATGAAATCCATTTCAAGTCACATAAAATAGGTTAGTTTGGTTTGACTCACTATCCCAATTTCTAAAACATTCATTGACTCACATTAAAGACTAAGTCCTAAACTGCTAAACTACAGTTTTGCCATTTCCATTTTAAATCTCTTTTGATCCACTAGTGATCATTTATTTTATATCACTTACCTTTCTTGCCAAGGTAAAATATCAACATAACAATTGATTTTGAATGCAGAAATAAATCTCGCTAAGATAGTTTATTTTAGGAAAATTTGAAGTTCAAAATTTAAGGTGTCTATTTTGTTACGTATATTTTGTTGACATATGTAAAGGTTAACTTTAACCTTATTATTTTGATCACAACAAACAAGGTTCTCCTTAGTTACTAATATTTACCTTTTTGAGCGATCGTAATCTTCTAGCACTTATTGATAAGTCAACTATCAAGAGAAGAAGGTAGAGATCAAGAGCATTGTTCATATCAACAAAAGACATTTTTCTTAAGCAATCCAAAGAACACGATCATTTGAGAATTTCAAGAAAATTTTTATTATGATGATGATCTTTCAAAAATCCAACATCTTGAAGCATACCAAGTTCTGGAGAGAGCAAAGAAAGATTACAATAAAAAAATGCAAGAAAATTGTATTTCACTATATATAATAGCTCAAGGAGAATTCATGCTTAAGTGTCAAATTTTGTAAGGTTATAGACACTTACAACCCTAAGCAATTGAATATTTTTAAAGCTCAATTTTTTCATGGGATACAAAACTATGCAAATGTTGTTTTTCAATCACTTTTTTAAACATTGCATTTAACTTCAAAATTGAAAATAAAAGTGTCATACCAGAATAGCACAAGTCGACTAATGTTTGAAAAAATGTCCACCACTCCTCAGCTATGGTGCTGCCGTTCTGGGCAGATCTAGTTGTGCTTTCTCCTTTCTTCTTCTCTTTCTGCACTGTGAAACAAATACTGGAAATTTCGCACAAATATTGGAAACAAGCGTGTTTCTTTCTCGAACCCACAAAGCTGTTGAACTAATTGTATTCATTGATATGTATAAACTTTAGAAATTAAATAGTTACCGTTTCTTCTGTTGCGACATTCATGTGCAACAAAGTTTTATTTAAACAATTTAGTTTTGTAGTTTGACATTTCACCCCCGTAATAAGATTTTTGACTTGGCCATTCTTCTCTACTTCATGAAGCTTGCACAATTATTAGAGATTTCTGCCCGTGTATTACACTTCAATGGCCCTCGATTGTTGTAGAACCTCAGCACGGATAACAATAACTAAGATTGATAGTGAAGAGTGTCATTGGAAAGGTTGTTTCTATTGTACACAACGGTGTTAGCCTGCTAGGGATTCAAGGATTGTGGTGGCGATGGTAGAGGAAATTAGAAGCCATAGCTGGAGATCACTGGAGAGTGGATGATGTTCTATTATAATGGGTCTAGACTATAGGCGATGTTCAACAATTAGGGTTAACCTCTTCCTTTTTTTTAGTGGCAGATTAAGGGATATCTAACCTGGTCCATCTCCAATTTGAACATCATCTGGACTTAGATAATCAGAATTGAGTGGTAGATTTAGATAATTGGTGATGTGATGAGAGGCCCCGATATCAAGCAACCGATTTGCGATGTTGAGAGGGGCTGGAGTGACAACGTTGGGAGTGGGCGATGGAAGAGAGCTGTGATCAATTGAGTTAAAGGAAGTACTGGAACTTAATGGAACTGATTTGCAGGCTTGAGAGATTGGCTTTATGTCCATGTTGTCCACAAAGCTGACAAAAGCCACAATAGGGCCGACAATTTATTGAGGAGGAAGATTTTTGATTCATAGAGGGCGAGTTTGGTTGACGGCCAGATAGTTGCTTTCGGTTGTTGGAAGTAGTTTGGCAATCATTTGTGTTTCATTAGATGTAGTTTACGGTGATAAGAAAAGAGAAGGGGTTGGACAAGTTTGGTTGGGAGGGAGAAGGAGTTGTGCTTCACATGTCACCAATTTCTCATGCCATTCATCAAAGGAAATTGGGGTTTTTCTAATGTGCACAGCTTTACAAAGGCCATGATATTCAGGAACAAGACCTCTAAGGATATAGATGGTAAGCTCGTCTTGATCTGGGGAAGCATTCATCGAGGACAAATTATCAACAATAGATTTAAAGGGTTGAACAAGTTTGGTTAGGATGGGAGGAGGAGTTGTGCTTCACATGTCACCAATTTCTCATGCAATTCATGAAACGAAGTTGGGGTTTCTCTGGTATGCATAGCTTCACAGAGGCCATGATATTAAGGACCAAGACCTTTAAGGATATAGAGGGTGGTAATAAGCTCATCCTCATATGGGGAAGCATTCATCAAGGCCAAATCATCAACAGTAGATTTAACACTATGCATGTATTATGTTATCGATGCATAGCCTTTGTGGAGATTAGTGAGGCTCAACTTTAAATGTAGGATGTGACCATGGAAGGGCTTAGCATATGTGCTTTGAATTGTTTGCCATGCCTCTCGTGAGGACTTTATAGTCACAATGAATGAGACAATAGTCACAGAGAGAGAGAGAGAGAGAGAGATAGAGAAAGAGAAAGAGCATTGAAAAAGAGCTTGTCCTGCCTAATCAATCGGCCAAAATCTAGGTTTGATACTTGCTGCCCATTTGAAAAAGTAGTCGCAGTGGGCCATGGTATGATACTGTCAACAAAACCAAGTAGGTTGTAGCTAACTAGAAAACTGTGCATTTGAACAAACCAAGCGGGACAGTTGGTTGGGGTTAATTTAATTGGGGTATGTGATTGAGAGTTTATGATAACATATGGGTGTGGAATGGAAGGAATGGGCAAAGGCTGGTTGTTGAGAAGATTGTCGGAATTGGCTGAGGGAATTTCACTTTTAGAACTCATTGGATTGATTTTGGGCTTTTACAGCTAATGGCTCTGATACCATAAAGATGTCAGGAATTATTTAGAACTCAATATTTTTCATTATGATCAAGTGAAGTATTTATACGCATACAATGAAAACCCATCAAGACTAAACTAGTACTTCTAGTACAACACAAGCTAATCTAGGGCAATACAAATATAAGTGAACTCTAATACAGAAGAAAGGTAAACAACAAGGTGTACAAGAGTCAAGAGTTACAAGTCAACTTTATTTATCTTGATTCCTAATAATTACTACAGGTTTATTCTTGTGGCACTCCCTCCAAGTGACAACATTTCAACGGTTTTCATATTTTGGCTAAGTAATTTAATCATTAATTCATTCATAATTTTAACTATCTAGCCATAAGTGTGAACTTCTACTTGAACAAGTTTTTGTGTTATGCACATTTTGGAGTCCCACATCTTCAATAACATCCTATGTGAGGTCTCCCAACAAGGCTCGTATGGTGTTGGGGTTCAACTCCATCATGGGTTCGTACAAGCTCCCTTCTTGAGTCTGCCCATCTCCTCCTCGAGTTAGATGTTCTGTCCTTTCTCTCTTTCATATCTTTGCTCTTTTATTTGCTGATCATTAGCTACTGAAAACTTTCAATTAGTGGGTGTAACCCCTAGGAACTACTCATCATGTGTGTGGTGATAAGTGGTAACTATTTGGTTCCTTATTCTTTATTTCTTCATAATCGAAACAGCATCACTGCTACGGAATAGCGCTTTAGGCATCAATTGTATTGATGAATACACGTCAGTTTTGAAGGCGCTATTGGCAGTGACACACATAATAAGGGTATACACATTGGTTTTTGGACGATTCTGAAAGTGTGTTATCTAAAAACTGAGCAACTGACGCCTATTCCTATACAGCAGGCGTCTGTTGTAAAGGAAGAACTGACACCTAAAGTTCACAGTAGGCGTCGGTTCCTCCTTTACATCTGACTCCTATTTCTTTTCTCTTTCTCTTAGGATCCAGACCATGCGAAATAAAACAACAAATGTATAGTACACTGCCAAGAAGAAACAACACCAATACTAGCAATTTACATACACTTTAACACAATAATCAGCAACTTATTACAAATGAAACTATAATCAATAATTACTCCAAACATTAGCAATAATGTAATATCTAGCATTATAAACTAATGTAAGTAAACCATTGAAAATCATGATGTGACTTTCTTAGTTTATTCGTCTACCAATACTTTTTAACTACATATAGATTAGCATCACAATTTTAGTTATCAATCTCTCTAACCAATGTGGTGTGCACCTATAAATCTAACAAAATTTTTTAGACATTTTATGGAACATGTGGTGTGCACCTATAAAAATCCCACAAATTTATGAATTCTAACAAAATCTTATGTATATACAACAATGTATAAATATATTTAACAAACAATACCCAAGAAATTACATACATCAACCAAAATTAACAAATTTCATATTAACAAAATATACATAAATCCTAGAATCCTAATTTCCAAAATTTAAACAAAATTTTCCTTCAATCAAGGAAATATTTGTAATATTTTCTTACTCTGTACTTAAAAATTACCTCAAATTTTAATTTAGAAGATGATGAAGAAATTCCATGTGTCGAAAAGGGAGAGGGCCGATATTGCTAGCGGATCGACTTAAAAGCGTGCGACTGAAATCGCAGATTTCTAGACACCAAAAGTCGTGGATAGGTGAGATGACGAAAATGGAGGACTTCAACATATCGGAAATGGTTGCACTGCCACTGGATTGAATCGCCTCGGTTAGATTTTGGGGTTGAAGGAAAAAAATTGAACTTGGGGATTTACATTCGGATAAGTTATACGCGTACTGTTTTTAACTTTTGAATTCAATTGGAATATGCGTCGATTTTTCAAGGAACCAACGCGTATTGTATGATCAAGGAACCAAAGCCTAAAACTGTTTTTAACTTTTGAATACAATTGGAATACGTGTCTGTTCCTTAAGGAACCGATGCATATTGTTTAGCCAGTACATATACACAACGCGCACTGTTTACCGTCGTTAATTGCTTTGCTGAAATTTTTAGAAATACCACAGTCTTTTCTTTGTGCGTCGCTTTTTGAACAAACCAACGTGCATTCTCTCTCTCTCTCTCTGTTTTTTTTTTTTTTTTTTTTGGGTCTATGTTGTTGTAGTGGATGTAACCTCCTTTCCAGGACAAATTGGAATTGTGACATTCTTTCAATATGCTAACGTTATTTAAAAGATAGGAAATGAATTGGCCGCCTGCGGAAAGACCTACAAAGAGCCCAAGCTGAGCCAACTCGTGCTTGTATTGAACGGGTGAAAGCTCGAGTCGAGCCCAAAACTGGGGCAACACCCGAGTTGGGTGCATAAAATGCGCCAAAGGTGGCCTATAACTCGAGCTCTTTTTATCTGGGCTGGAAAAAGCCCACCCTTGGTCGAGCTGAAATTTTCACCTTGAGCTGGCTCGGCTCAACTAATCTCAATTACATCCCTAGGTCATTCCAATAATTTCTCCATATTTAATCTTATGTAAATTTTTTTGAGTTATAATAGCTTCTTGTTCTCACTGAGGATGGAATTTTTTGAGTTATAATAACTTCTTCGTATTCTCACTGAGGATGTATACATCTCTCAATCCCCCGTCTTATTTATCTCCAACATCCCACTTATGTATCTTGAAAATTTGAGTCTCAAAAGGTGAAGCATGTTGAAGTGTAAAAGGCCAATCTCGACTTGCAATTAGATTGCTGAATTTTAATTAGTTAAGTTATTGAGCTTTAATATAAAAATTATTGGGTCGATTAGATTACTCATTTTTTAAACTTATAACTAACTGATTTGTTTGATAATAAAAAAAAATATCCATTTGATCATACTTTTTCACATATCTCCTTAAAATTAGATGAAATTAACCATCAATATCATATTTCAATTTTATGCACACATGGAAGAATAAAAAGTTGAAATCTTATGTCATATATCAGATATATAATCTGATATTAAGGAAGAAGGAGATGCAAGAGGCTATATATTTTTCCTTTATTATATTTCGCATTTTGTCACCATCACTAGGAACTACAAGAACACAAGCATCCTGTAACATGATTAGTACGGTGCATCAGATGATGATAGAAATAAAATGAGTGGTCAATATATGTACAATAAATATGATTCATCAGTAATAAGATTAAGTTTATTTTGAATAAGAACGAAATAATACTAATAGGAACTTTGGAAATGATGAAACTAATCAAAGTTAGTAATTACAAGAAGGCTTAAAAAGTTGACGAAGAATCTTTTATTCTTGATCTCTCAGGTTGCGTCAGGCCGCGTCCCAGCATATTGATAGCTTTTGGAAAGAGACAGTCAATTCATAACTATGCCTCAGAATATTTTATTTTATTATAATGGAACCTGGCATCTTCTATTATTATTATTATTATTAATTTTTTTTGTGACATCTGATTGCACGACTTGATTTAATTAATTAGTAATTAGTTTTTCCAAGAATAATCATCATATCCAGCAACTGGTGGGACACTAAAAGCAAAACTGATCTAATGTCATACATATAGCACCCTATAACATCATACGGTCATCGATGTACGTTAAATGGCAGTATGGTTCCACAGGATGTCATATATATAGCGCCAGAATGGGACTATACTAAAAGTGGAAGTTTATTATTGTTCATTATCTTTCAATAAATAATTATATGCCTCATGTTGTTTGGTGTTTTAATAAATATGTATATTTGTAATGTCAAATATGTTCCTATTCAGAAATATTTTGGTGAAAATTATATATATACATGCCTTGAAGATATTCACCTTAACTAATTATTTATTCCGTAAATTTGAACAAAATTTTGACTTCTACCCAAACCAAAAGAAAATTTTGAAAGAAGAAATGCATGATGAAATAAAATGGGTTGATCTAATATACAGTTCTTTTTAGTTAAATTGATCATGCCTGTGCCTGCACTAAAGGTATGTTCTTTTATATATTTCAAACTAGTTACACAATCGTGTGATACATGGACATAAACTATTGACATAATAATAAAAGGTATTGGAACTGCACAAAAACGCCAAATCTTATAACGGGACAAACTTCTATAAAGGAACTTAGCTTAATCACATTTTATATTCGCACAAATATTAATTAATAGGTGTATAAGTTACATTGATCCAATACTCAGAAGTGTGTTTAAATATTTAAATTTTCTTTTAAGTTTAAAAGTGTTTATTTACGTGTTTATCATTAAATTTTAGGTTTCAACAAAAAAAAAAAGAGTGAAACTACCGAATTTGGAGCAATTGTGTAAGCTTTGTGAAAATTCTGGACAAAAACGGACCAAAGAAAGAGTTCAGGAATCAAAAGAATGAAGAAAAAATTTCCACTGAAAATCCTATATTTCGGTCACAACGGTTTCGCATTGCACCTGCAAAAAAGGAAATTGCAGAGGAAAATTTTTACTGTGCGGCAGCAATGTTATGCACAGCAAGGTTACGCACCACAGATTTCTTTTCCTAATCCAATTTGATCTCTATTCTTGGTATTTCTTGGGCAAGACTTTACGGCACTTTTAGATGGCTTTTAAACTTTTTATAAAGATGTCAACGAAAAAGAAAAGGGGATTTTAGAGATAAATAAGAGATACATAATACACAAAAACATCATAAAAAAGAGCGAGAAAATCACAATACTTCCAAATACTTTGGGGTTCATGTTTGAGATTCAAGGCGGAGAAGTTTGATGAAAGAGTTCTTCATGTTATTCAAGATTTAATTACCCGGTTATGCACTTTATTTTATTTATTTTTATTTTTCATTCATGATGCATAATTGATTTGATTTAAAGTAGGACGAATAATATAACCTAGTTGAAACCCTAGTCGTCTTTTTTGATACTTAATTCATGCAATTAATTTTTATGTTAAATTTTTATTGGTGAATTGTTTTTATCTTCATCTTTTTGGCTAATTGACGAATGAATCCATGAACTTTTGTTGGACTCGAGATAGGAATACTTAACTTAGTTTATGCAATAAGAATTACTAATTGAGTCAAGACAAAGTGATTTGCTTAGGGTTAGTGCGATCCCCGTAAGTTGAACTTTGAGGAGACTTGTATGAATTTCTTATTGTTAAATGCATAGAAGGTTGATAACATGCTCACTTAGGTATAGGTCAGGGGGCCTAATTAAATAGGATTAACTAGCTTTAAAAAGAGTATAGTTAATTAATTTAGTGAAATATAATCAGTAACGTAGATATCTAAGTGTATTAACTAGCTTCTAAATTATTGTATATATTTTATTTGCTTAGTTTTATTTACTTATTTATTTTATTTTATTTTCTTAATAAAATCCAAGATTTGATCATTCAAATAAAGTTAAAACTAATAACTCTTCTACTCACAATCCTTGTTGGAACGATAACTCAGACTCATTGTCTACTTTATTACTTGTCACGACCTATGCACTTGTGGACGTCACTACTAGAAAAGGCCTTATTTGTAACGAAAATTTCCATTACTAACCGGGTCAATCTCGTTGCTAACAGCTATTAGTAACGGAAAAATACTATTACAAAATCCCTAACCAATTCGATGGTGGCTAATTTAGAAACGGGATATAAATTCCGTTACTAATTAATAACAGAACTTTCTGTTACTAATTAGTAACGTAAAATCTTTTTGATACTAATTAGCAACAGGTTAGGCCGTTACTAAATTACCAATAGATAAAAACGTTACTAATTAGCAACAAATTTTTGTTGCTAATTCCGTTACTAATCGTGAACTAGAATTTAGAAAGAAAATAATTCGTTCTATTGCTTCTGTGAGGATTCAAACTCGAGTCTTGGTGATTGATGAGTAAAGTCTTGACCACTAGGCTACTATAAATCTTTGTTAATATGCTGCCCCATAATTTATATAAAGTATGTTCTCGTAAGTTATTCCAACCATATTCGTTATGAAATTGTTGGTAATCCATTATTGATAGTAACAAATTATTTTCATTACTATTTAGTAACAGATTGGTTATGAAAAACTAGCAACTGAAATGATTTCATTACTAATTCCATGACTATACGCGTTTCGTTACTAATACGTTACTATTCTTTTGCTAATAGTAGCAAATTATTTCCGTTACTATTTTGTAACCGATTGGTAATCAAAAACTAGTAACAAAAGTGATTCCGTTACTAATTCCGTGGCTATTTACATTTTCTTACTAACACGTTACTATTCTGTTGCTAATAGTAACAAATTTTTTCTGTTACTATTCAGTAACGGATTGATAACGAAAAAGTAGCAATAAAACGATTCCGTTACTAATTCTGTAGCTATATGCACTCCGTTACTATTTTGTTGCTAATAGTAACGGAATTGGTTCTGTTATTAAAATTTTGTTACTATTGGCACCTTTTTATTGACCATTGATCACAAAAATTGCATCTGGTCTAATAATCACATCACAAAAATCAGTGGTTAGATCCTTATACTAAAAATTGAATTTGAAGAAAAATGAGTTGTAAACTTGAGTATCTACTTACATGTGGGGTGGATTGCAACTCAGACCCAACAAATTAATTGAATTGAGATCAAAATGATTGAGTTGGTTTATTGCGGATAATATTGCTAGTATTTATAATAAAGGAGGATGAGTTTACTTAGAGTATTTCTAATGTAAATGTGAAGTCTTGAGGTGACATGGAGGAGAGAGATAGTGATGAGAACTACGTTGGAACAGTTCGAACAAAATGCACAATAGATTGATTCATCACCCCAAAAAAGCTAAAATCGTATAGGATATAATATTAGACCCAAACTTCATGACTTACGAACCGAGGGTATATTAAAGCCTAAACCCAATAAGATTTGGAAGAAAGACCGTTGATTGATTAGCTCAAACACCCATAAACGTTTATCTCTTGTAGAGTTCAAAAAGATCTAAGAAGAACGATGGAAGAAAAGACAATTTTTCTCATAAGAAATTGTATTAATCTGAATGTTGAAAGCAGTGGATTGTTTAAAACGTCAGAGGGTTTAAATAGTAGAGAAATAAACTTAACCTAGTTACGATATAATTAAGGAATAATTAAAATACAAAAGAATTAAAAAGAAGAAGGAACATATGAAAATTCAGCAGATTCGATGTGAAAATTCAGTCAACTCCGAGTTTGCATCGTTGGCCCTATATTTGTCGGCTTTCCTCCAAGTTGGTCCCTAAAGTTTCTTCTTGAGTAATTTGGCATTCTGACGCCAAATTTCCACTCAATTGATTTGCAACTTCAATTAAATTAATTGCTTTAAGTTCTTTCAGATCCAATCCAAGGTCTAAGCTTGTTGCTTCTTCCACTTAAACTTTATTCCATAACTTTCGTACAAGACTCATTATTGAAGCTTGGATTTTCTTTGCCCATGAACGTGTAATTGGACCATCCGACATATGAACCAAATTTTGGCCACCATGATTCTCATCAGATAGACACAGAATATTTACAAGTTTCATTTTTCTGTGTCTTATTTCTTACCTTTTCCCCTTTTTATTTTCAATTTTCTCTCCACAATGTCTTTGAAAATGCATGTGTAGCCATAGAAAGCGTCAAGCATATTGTAAGGAAAAATTGGAAAATAAAGAAAGAAAATAAGAGAAAGAAGAGTCAGAAATTTGAAACATTCTATGTGTCTATATCTCTCATCCATGTCACTTTAAGACTACATTTCCATTGGTGATTTACAATTAGAGTAGTTTTTTCTTGGGTATCACTAAAGGCCCACCTAGTCTCAATTAAGGGGACATTTACACAATACAAATAAAACTTCTACATTGTTCACAAATAAGGTAGTTATAGGACAGTCTTCAAAAATCAGGCAGGTAAGTCACAGTAAGTCACAATGGCCAACGAGCCACAACCACGGACAGTGAATCACGGCAAGTCACAATTGCCAGACAGCAAATCACAACCCGCTAGACAACGTGTAATAGAAAACACAAGTCACAACACCAGCGATGAGTTGCAGCGAGTCACAAAACACTTCAACTGGTTATAAAAAATATAAGTCACTACAGATGAGTCACATCTCTGGCGATGTGACTCACTAGTTACAATGCAACCAATGTTATCATCGCCATCACCACCACAGCACAACCACCACCGCCACTGCGATGCAGTCTCCCAACAAAACCATAAATTAGATCCCTATTTCTCCAATTTCATCTCTGATAAAAAAAACTCAATCACCGGTGAAATCGTGAAAATCACCAAATCAAAAATTCTAATATGAAATCAGATTTTACATCACCACAACATCCAAAAACTCACTAGAAATTGAGTCCTTGGTCATGTGCAAGTAAAGAGAAACTCCATTATTAAAGCAATCAAAATTCACGATTTCACTATTTCAAATTGCGAAGAATGATGAACGGTGGTTTTTGATTGTAGTGACATGCACGTACTGAGAGAAAAGAGAGAGAAACATGAAGAGAAAGAGATAAAGTAAACGATTAGGGAAGATGGAAGAGACGATAGCTAGAGAAAGGGATACTTGATTTTCTCAAAGTGAAAATTTTGTCTCTGATTTTCGAATAGGGGAGTTAAAAGCATCGTATTCACATAATTTTCCCCTCAATTTAACACCTGACCTCAAAAAGCCATTCGATAGAAATCAAAGACTTGGAGAAAAAGGCTAATAAAATGAGGAAAATCAAGCAATCAAAATAAGAAGGGAGAAGCTGATTGCAAAGAGAGAAGATTTCAGCTGATTGCGTTCATGAATAATTCCAAATGTTTAAAGAAATCAACAAGCTGTAGCCTACATTTGATCAGTCAGACAATATCTCATCATCTGGTGGTCCAATCAGCATAAAAATTGACAACATCTTTAAAACTCATTGAAATGCTCCAAATTCTTGAAATTTAGAATGCTAGTAAAAGTCGTATTTCTTTTTGAATTTAGAGGATAAATTCTTTTTTTAAAAGAAATAAAATTGTAGAAAAATATGTGCCAAAAGATGTTGATAAATTTAAAATACATAATGCCCCACTTTGTATGTGCATAGTTGTTGACAAAAGTAATCAAGAAAAAGATGAAATCAGAGAGATGCTTAACAAAAGAGGGCATGACATAACATAGCAAAAATATTCATAGTCAAAATATTTAATTGACCCACTTGTTGCATCGTCCGTACTGAGCCCCTTAACCTAGAAGGACGAGAAAGTGAGTATAATAAAATTATACTGAGTGAGGCCAAGGCAATTAATCTACATCAAAACTAAACATGTAATCATTATTGTAAACTTTACTTGTTAAACTTTAAAAGCTTGGGTTCATGGAATAGATTTCCATTGAATGGCAGGTCATTTTGAAGCTATTCTCTTCTCTATCCCCGATTGACCATTCTAATGATGCTTAGCAGCATTCTCACTTCCTTTGCTCGTCCGTACCGGAGGCGGGAGAAAGAAATGCCAGAGATGGAGCTGGGGATTCGGATAATAGAGATGAAACTCTACTTGGCGATCA
The DNA here is from genome assembly GCA_963692815.1 of Nyctanthes arbor-tristis. NCBI lineage: Eukaryota > Viridiplantae > Streptophyta > Magnoliopsida > Lamiales > Oleaceae > Nyctanthes > Nyctanthes arbor-tristis. The sequence continues at coordinate 36,239 of CAVNYN010233532.1, forward strand.
AGATTAAAATGGTGCTTCTCACCTTCCATTCCCTGGGACTATAAAGCCATAAATGGGCATGCTGCTCGACTTTCATTTGAACCAGGCTTTCTACTAAATCAAATAAGAAATAGAGAAGAACTAACGCACAGACCTCATAAGACTCTTTACTGGAATAAAAAGAAAGAGAAGGGATTCACGGGTGTCTATACGATGATGAAGGCTGGATGCCTAAAAAAGTGTTTCTATCTACAAAGAGCAGGCAATATTCTTTTCAAGCTAAGGCTACTAGTTAAGCTATGCACGGTCCTAAAGTAGCTAAAGCAACTGCCAATTCCCAGTTTGAGGGTTCCAATACAAGAGTAGGTATACTGTGGGCTGTCCTAAGGGCACAATTTTGACTTCGGACTAATTTGTAGTCCCTGCCAACATATAATATAGCGCCACTAATTATAATTGCACGGTGGGCTATCTCAAGGGCCTATTCTTGACCCCGGACCAGTTTGCGGTCCCTGACAAATCTTTTCATGCATTCAAGTGACAACCATAATCATACATAAGGAAGAGACGGGATCAATAACCTTGGAAAGTTTTGAAAAAATGTGCTTGAAAGGTTGAGCATGTGCTATTAAAGCTTTAGCTTTAAAGGGTCCTCATCTAGCAAATAAAAATTTGAGTGATTTAATACATTAAAGAATAATTATTGAAAAGAAATTCTTAAGCTTCAATAACTTAATTGGATGTTTTTGAAAGTTGGAGTGTAAAATGTTGAGTTCTTAAAGTTTTTAAGGATCTAATTGATCACTAATGAAACTTAGAATTTACAATTAATTTCATTTATGTCACAATTGAACCTTTTAGGGACTTAATTGAAGATTTGTAAAAGTTAGAAGACTTTAATTTAATGTATTTGAATAGCTTGAGGGTTAATTTGATTTGAATTAAAAGTTTAAGGACTTAAGAGATTAGAATTAAAACTCTTAGGGACTAATTATGCAAAACTTGAATTTTTTTTTAAAAATCAAAGCAAAACCTGAAAGTTTGGGAGTCAAAATTAATTAATTATTTATTTGGGGACTGGTTTTCTTGAAATAATAATTTTGAGGTTAAGTTAAAAGAATAAGGGATATTTTGGGTCAATATTGGAGTTTACCATTTATTTAGGACTTATGTGTTTAAAAATTTATAGGGACTAAAATGTAATTTTTGAAACTCCAATATTCAGATCTAATACCCAATCAATTAAACGTGAGATACGAGTGTGTGTGTGTGTGTGTGTGTGAGTGAGAGAGAGAGAGAGAGAGAGAGAGAGAGATCATTCAAACATGGAGAAAAGTCTCAAGTTCAAAAGCTGGCTAATTTTTAGGGAAATCGAAGATGAGATTGGTTGAAAAGGTAGCTCTTGATGAGCTCTACTCGTTGTTATAAGTTTTTGAAGATGTGATAGTGGTTTATGGTAGAGTAGAGCGGCAGTCTTGAAGGTTTTCCAGCGAGTATAGTGGCAAAGAATAAGGTACCAATGTGTTCCTTATAGCATAGGAAAGCCGTTGATACCAATTTTATTGGGTGAAGTGAAGGTTTATGCTTGGGCCAAAACCGAGCTTACTAGGTTTCCATCTATGGCCAACTGCATTAGAATTTTTCTCCTCTTTTTGATGTTTGTTGTGGTTGAAGAAGATGATGGGAATTGCTACAATTTGTGTAGTTTACATTGATTAATAGGTAGTATTTTCTTTGGAAATTTTTCAAGGTTTAAGATGAATGTAATGTAGGAGCATGGAAAGAAAATTTTACCTTGCTACGAGAAATTCCTTCTATTTGTTGGGAAAAACACGTTAACGCAGCGGAATAAATTTTCCCTCTTTGTGTGACAAAATGGGATATAGGCAAAGCCAAAAATTAATACTATATTGATATCACAAATGGGTTACACGACTCTTCTCTTTTCTAATAAAAAAAAGGCTTTACAAATGATACAACAACCTAAAGAAAGTAAATATTTTCCTGAGTAACTAGAGGCTAAATCTGTCTATTTTTCTTTCTACACAAATGTAGAGCTTCCTTACATTTTTTCTCTCTATTTCTCTCAAATAGAGGCACTCGACACTCTCTACGGTTTTTCACCTTCGTAGAGGCACTAATTGTTCATCAATCAAATACAAGAAACTAAGCCATATTGCTAGGGAAATTGTGGTGGTTTGCCTGCATGCATTCTTTGGTCAAACTTCAATTCAAACTTTGCTTCTCCAATGGCGGTTGATGATTCCAGCAAATACATTCTTCAATCTTACCATGATCTAGCTAGCAATTGGCGGTGGAAGATTGATGATAATTCTAGCAAATGTTTTCTTTAATCCCTGATGATTGAACTAAAGTTGTCCGACTAATTGACAACTATTTTGCTGCCATTCCCAGTTCTTTGTATCAAGACATTTTATCATTTGCATGTAATTTCTGCCAACTTCAAGATTCTAAGGTTGGAGAAAACTCTTTTCAAGTCTTCACTAATTATCTTTGACCATTCAACCATTAGTAGCAAAATTCAATTTGAATTCATCCTCCATAAAATAAGGTGGATATTCAACAATCTCCCCCGCTGCCTTATCTTGTGGGCTCTGCCAATCCAGCTCTTTGCCTACAAGCTTCGAGCTTCTCTTTAGGCAAAGATTTCATCAACATATCCTATCTATTCTCTTCAGTATGACTTTTCTCTAAATTCAACTGGTTGGCTTCAAGTACCTTACCAATCCAATGGTACCTGACATCAATATGCGTGGACCTGGAATGAAACACTTGATTCTTCGATAGGTGGATAGCACTTTGACTATCACAATAAACAACATACTTCTCTTGTTGTAATCCCAGTTCTTGAAGAAATTTCTTCATCCACAAAGCTTCTTTGCACGCTTCAGTTATTGCAATATATTCAGCTTCTGTGGTAGACAGAGCTACACATTTCTGTAACTTGGACTGTGAAGAAATAGCTCTCCCTGAAAAAGTCATTAAAAATCCTAACGTAGATTTTCTTGAATCAACATCACCTACCATATCTGTATCTGTATCTCCTTCTAACACAGGTTCACCGTTGCCAAAGCACAAACACAACCTGGAAGCGCCTCTCAGATACCGTAGTATCCATTTTACCACTGCCCAATTTTCTTTTCCAAGATTTGAAAGAAACCGACTAACAACTCCAACAGTACGAGCAATATCAAGCTGCCAACTGTACATCAAGCGTACATCAAGCTGCCAACTGCAGATGCGTAAGGTACATTTTTCATTCCTTCAAGCGTATATCTGGACTTGTACACACCAAGCGTACATCAAGCTGCCAACTGCAGATGCGTAAGGTACATTTTTCATTCCTTCCTTTTCTTTCTCGTTTGTATGACATTGTTTCATTGTTAACTTGAAATGACTTGCAAGTGGAGAAGAAACGGGTTTTGCCTTGCTCACATTAAATCTTTCACGAACATTTTCAATATAGCGCTCCTGAGATAGCTACAGCTTCCCGTTCTTCCTATCATGGGATATCTTCATGCCCAGAATTTTCTTTGCCAGTCCTAAGTCTTTCATTGTGAAAGACTTGCTTAACTCCTTTTTCAGATTGGCGATCTTATTGACATCTTGACCGACGATCAACATATCATCTACATATGGCAGGAGAATAATGTAATCATCTGCAAATTACTTTATAGACACACAGTGGTCTGACGCCGTTCTTTTGTATCCTTAGCTATCCATAAAGTTGTAAAACTTCTTATACCACTGCCTGGGAGCTTGTTTGAGTCTATATAGACTTTTCTTAAGTTTACAAACAAGATGCTCTTTTCCTTTGACTTTGAATCCTTCTGGTTGCTCCATGTAGATTTCTTCTTCCAAGTCACCATGTAGGAAGGTTGTTTTCCCATCTGGTTGTTCTGTTTCAAAATTCAAGCGGGCAGCAAGAGCTAGAACAACTCTAATGGATGACATTTTCACCACAGGTGAAAATATTTCTTCAAAGTCAATTCCTTTCTTCTAACCAAATCCTTTCACAACAAGTCTGGCTTTATACCTTGGTTGTGAGCTATTGTTTTCAGTCTTCACCCTGTAAACCAATTTATTTTTAAGAGCTTTCTTTCCTTTTGGTAGCTTCGCCAATTCATAAGTGTGGTTCTCATGCAAGGATTTCATCTCTTCTTGTATGGTTTCAAAGCGTTTCTTCTTTTGTTCGTGTAACGCGGCATCTTCATAGGATTCAGGTTCTCTTCCATCAACAAGCGTCACGTATTCATTACTAGAATACTTTGAAGAGGGATGTCTAATCCTGTTAGATTTTCTCTGCTGTATCTCTACTGGTAGCTCTGAAGGTTCTTGCTCAACTTCCTCAGTTTGATTACGACTAATTACATCATCATTGATGTCTTCTTGAACTTTTACCTCATCTTCGCCATGATCTTGCTCAACTTGTGAAGGGATTTGAGTAGAATTCCCTTGATCTTCTACTATGTCTCCCCCACGATCAATATGCTCGACAAGATCGGAAGAGCACACTCTGAACTCCAGTCACCTGAGATCCAACAAAGTATTCTTGTTTCTCAACTTTGTCAGTTTCATCTTTAGGAATATTAACAAAAGCTCTACAACCGAAGACTCTTAAGTGATTATAAGAGGCTTCTTTTCTTATCCAAACCCTATTTGTAATATCTCCATCGAAAGTAGCTGCAGGGGATAAATTTATCAAGTCGACTGCAGTTCTCAAGGCCTCTGCCCAGAAGTACTTAGGTAGTTTTGCATGAGATAACATGCACCTCATCCTTTCTTCAATTGTTCTATTCATCCTCTCTGCTACACCATTATGTTGAGCTGTCTTTGATGGAGTTTTCTCAAGTTTGATACCATGATCCTTGCTGTAGCTTTCAAACGGGTCTCTATATTCACCACCATTATCAAATCGCATAGTCTTCAGCTATTTCGCCGTTTCCTCTCAAGCTTGACATGTAATTCTTCGAATACATCTAATCTTTGTGCTTCAAAGAGAATGCCCAAACTTTTCTAGAATGGTCATCAATGAAAGTCACAAAGTACAATGCACCTCAAAGAGATTTTACTTGCATTGAACATACATCAGCATGTATTAGATCAAGTATGTTTGACTTTCTAGGTGGAGGGTACGTATGAAATACAACTCTATATCTTTTTCCAACTATACAATCAACAACAATTCTTAAGTTCCGTACCTTTGACATTAGGTATAAACTGCTTCTTAGCAAGAAGTTGAAGACCTTTCTCACTGTGTGGCCAAGCCTTTTATGCCAAAGACCGATATCATCTCCACTCTGGACCATATTGATATCTCTTTTCCATAACTTGGCTTGCGTCACATAAAGTCTGTTGTTTAATTTATTTCCTCTCACCACCACAAGAGAACCTTTGGTGTGCTTCCATTTTCCTCCACCAAATTGGTTGTAAAAGCCTTCTTCATCTAGTTGGCCTGTAGAAATCAAATTGAGATGCATATCTGGAACTTGTCTCACATCTTTGAGTATTAATTTGCTTCCAAGATTAGTCTCCAAGCAGATATCACCAATGCCTACAATCTTTGAAGGGCCGGAGTTACCCATCTTGGCAATTCGAAAATTGCCAGCAATATAAGATGTGAGAAACTTGCCGTGGCAAGTAACGTGAAAGGAGGCTCCAGAATCAATGAACCAATCATTGTCTTGACGAAAAGCATTGACATCCTCTTCATTGATAATAACACCAATATCGCCTTCAGCAGCAACTGCATTGGTCTATCCATATACTTTTCCTCCATTTTGCTCTCTTTTCCATATTCTACATTCACTCTTTTTTGTGGCCAGGTTTGTTACAGTGGTAACACCTGATATTCTTTCTCGATTTGGATTTTTCTCTAGAAGAATCTCTCATGTTGTAGTCATTTAAAAGGTCTACTTTTTCTTCTCCCACGCGTGTTATGTCCTTCAGTAACAAGAACTTCAGAAGAAGATTCTCCTCTTTCTTTGCTTCTGGCTTCTTCATTAAGAAGGCTATCTTTAACCATATTCATGGTTAGCTTTCCATCTGGTGCTGAATTGCTTCATGATACCACAAGCGTATCCCAGTTATCTGGTAGCAAGCCAAGAAATAATAACGCTTGCATCTCATCTTCAAGCGTCATTTTCATGGTAGTCAATCAATTGACTAATCCTTGGAACTCGCTAGTATGCTCAGTCATACTACGTCCTTCCCTATACTTCAGGTTTACAAGCCGTCCGATTATCATGGCTTTGTTGCTGAATGTTTTCATCTCGTACAAAGCTTCCAGCTTTTTCCAGATAGCATCTGCTTTTGTTTCTTCAGCTATATGATGAAAAATATTGTGATAGGCCCATTGTCTGGTTGTTGCTGCAGCTTTCATTTGCCGTATTTCCCACTTTTAGTTAGTGAGCTTTTCTGGCTTTGTCGCATCCTTTATCGGTCGAAACAAGTCTTTGCAATAAAACAAATCTTGTATTCTCCTCTTTCAAATGGAATAATTTGAAGAATTCAATTTGATTATCCCAGATGAATTCTCGTCCATTTTAACACAAGAATTTGACCTCAAACCTTGGCTCAACAATGTTGGCTCAACCTGTCTCTAATACCAGTTGTTAGGAAAAACACATTAACACAGCGGAATAATTTTTCCCTCTTTGTGTGACAAATGGGATATAGGTAAAGCCAAGAATCAATACTATATTGATATCACAAATGGGTTACACGACACTCCTCTTTTCCAACAAAAAGAGGCTTTATAAACGACACAACAACCTCAAGAAAATAAATATTTTCATGGCTAACTTGAGGCTAAATCTGTTTATTTTTCTTTCTGCACAAATGTAGAGTTTCCTTACTTTTTTCTCTCTATTTCTCTCAAATAGAGGCACTCGACACTCTCTACAGTTTTTCACCTTCATAGAGGCACTAATTGTTCATCAATCAAATACAAGAAACTAAGCCATATTTATAGGGAAATTGTGGCGGTTTGCGTGCATGCATTCTTTTGTCAAACTTCAGTTCAAACTTTGCTTCTCCAATCGTATTCTTCAATCTTACCATGATCTAGCTAGCAATTGGCGGTGGAAGGTTGATGATAATTCTAGCTAATGTTTTCTTTAATCCTTGATGATCCAGCTAAAGTTGTCCAAATAATTGACAACTATTCTGCTGCCATTCCCAATTCTTTGTATCAAGACATTTTATCATTTGCATGTAATTTCTGCCGACTTCAAGATTCTAAGGTTGGAGAAAATTCTTTTGAAGTCTTCACTAATTATCTTTAACCATTCAATCATTAATAGCAAAATTTGATTTGAATTCGTCTTCCATAATATGAGGTGGATATTTAACAATCTCCCTCTCCGCCTCATATTGTGGGCTCTGCCAATTCAGCTATTTGCCTACAAGCTTCGAGCTTCTCTTTAGGAAAAGATTTCGTCAACATATCCAATCCATTCTCATCAGTATGAATTTTCTTTAAATTCAACTGGTTGGCTTCAAGTACCTCACGAATCCAATTGTACCTGACATCAATATGCTTGGATCTGGAATGAAATGCTGGATTCTTCTATAGGTAGATAGTACTTTGACTGTCAGAATAAACAACATACCTCTCTTATTGTAATCCGAATTCTTGAAGAAATTTCTTCATCCACAAAGCTTCTTTGCACGCTTTAGTTATTGCAATATATTCAGCTTCTATGGTAGACAGAGCTACAAATTTCTATAACTTAGACTGCCAAGAAATAGCTCTCCCTGAAAAAGTCATTAAAAATCCTGACGTGGATTTTCTTGAATCAATATTACCTGCCATATCTGCATCTGTGTCTCCTTCTAACACAGGTTCACCAATGTCAGAGCACAAACACAAGCTGAAAGTGCCTCTTAGATACCGTAATATCCATTTTACCACTGCCCAATGCTCTTTTCTAGGATTTGAAAGAAACCGACTAACAACTCCAACAGCATGAGCAATATCTGGTCTTGTACACACCATAGCATGCATCAAGCTGCCAACTGCAGATGCGAAAGGCACATTTTTCATTTTTTTCCTTTTCTTTCTCGTTTGTATGACATTGTTTTGTTGTTAACTTGAAATGACCTGCAAGTAGAGAAGAAACGTGTTTTGCTTTACTCATATTGAATCTTTCAAAAACTTTTTCAATGTAGTGCTCCTGAGATAGCCACAGCTTCCCGTTCTTCGTATCATGGGATATCTTCATGTCGAGAATTTTCTTTGCCGGTCTTAAGTCTTTCATTGCGAAAGACTTGCTTAACTCCCTTTTGAGATTGGCGATCTTATTGACATCTTGACCGACGATCAACATATTGTCTACATATAGCAGGAGAATAATGTAATCATTATCTGCAAATTTCTTTATTAACACACAGTGGTCTGACAACGTTCTTTTGTATCCTTGGCTATCCATAAAGTTGTCAAACTTCTTATACTACTGTCTGGGAGCTTGTTTGACTCCGTATAGACTTTTCTTAAGTTTACAAACAAGATACTCTTTTCCTTTGACTTTTAATCCTTCTAGTTGCTCCATATAGATTGCTTCTTCCAAGTCACCATGTAGAAAGGTTGTTTTCACATCTTGTTGTTCTATTTCCAAATTGAAGCTGGCAGCAAGAGCTAGAACAACTCTAGTAGATGACATTTTCACCACAGGTGAAAATATTTCTTCAAAGTCAATTCTTTTCTTCTAACCAAATCCTTTCACATCAAGTCTGGCTTTATACCTCGGTTGTGAGCTATTATTTTTGGTCTTCACCCTGTAAACCCATTTATTCTTAAGAGCTTTCTTGCCTTTTGGTAGCTTTGCCAATTCATAAGTGTGGCTCTTATGCAAGGATTTCATCTCTTCTTGCATAGCTTCAAACCATTTCTTCTTTTGTTCGTGTAATATGGCTTCTTCATAGGATTCAAGTTCTCTCCCATCAACAAGCGTCATGTACTCATCACTAGAATACTTTGAAGAGGGTTGTCTAACTCTGCTAGATTTTCTCTGTTGTATCTCTACAGGTAGCTCTGAAGGTTCTTGCTCAACTTCCTCAGTTTGATTACCACCAATTACATCATCATCGATGTCTTCTTGAACTTCTACCACATCTTCCCCACGATCTTGTTCAACTTGTGAAGGGATTTGAGTAGGATTCCCTTGATCTTCTACTATGTCTCCCTCACGATCAATATGCTCAACATGTGGAGGGATTTGAGTAGGAATCTGTGATGCCGCGAGTTCTAAGCACTCAGGATGTTACTAAACTTCTTTACTTTTGCGGAACTTCGAAGGTAATATAAATAAGTGTGGAATTTTTTTTTTCTTTTGTAAATAACATTTGAATGTCTCATATACAACTTTTAATGTAGTCATTGTCAATACTCAACAATTAATCAAAACTGTTGTCAAAATATTCAACATTGAAATAGCAGTAATGTTTGAAAATACTTTATCCTAAAATAAACGGAAGCATTAACTAATAAATGTTTTTCCCCTCTTCTTTTTTTTCCCAATCAATTGCCATCCTTGGTCGTGTCGCTGCCAGATCCAGACCCTGAAATGTTTGAGGTAGAGGGTTGAGTGCTTCGAAAAAACACTCAGTAGATTCCCTACACACTGTCTTTTAAAAAAAATATTGCAACACATATTACACTATTTAACACAATGTACACATACAAATTGTGTCTATGGGCTTGTCTTAATACAAGCAAACGATCTATGTCTATGGGCCCGTCAAATGACGAGCTACATCTGTGAGCCTGCCAAAATAATGGCCAGCTGAGCCTAGAACCCCGCTTAAGGTAACTAGGCCTGTGGGCTCCTGATTAAGGGGAGCCAATTATGCGCATACTTTCTATGGTTCATAAATGACATTTAGCACTAGGGATGGCATAAAAGCCCCGAAAACCCGAACCCGATGAAAACCCCCCCGAACGGGGCGGGGATTCCCCGCCCTGTTTTATAAACGGGGCGGGGACGGGGCACAAAATCTGTGCCCCGTTTCAGATTCGGGGCGGGGTCGGGTTTGGGGTGCCCCGCCCCGACCCGCCCCGAACCCCAAAATTTCAACTTAATTAAAATAAAAAAAAAATTGGTGTTGAGGTTGAATCGAACTCTCAACCATTAGTCGAACTTACCCCAACCTTTAACCAACTGCGCTACCTCTGACTTGTGAATTAGTGCCAACAAAAAAAATAATATAGGGATTTTACAAAAAAAATCGGGGCAAATGTCGGGGATTTTCTTATCCCCGACCCGCCCCGACCCCGCCCCGCCCCGACTCACTCGGGGATCGGGGCGGGGACGGGGAAGGCCAAACCCGACCCCGACCCGCCCCGTTGCCATCCCTATTTAGCACGTGCATAAAACATATAATATGTAATTGCATTCATACTTTTCATGAAAGGTGCGCATATAACTTTGGAAAATAATTCTAGTAAGGAATCTACCTCTTAATACTTTTCTTTCCTTGGTATGGGCTATGGGGCACTAGTATGTCAAATCCCGCGTCTCGTCTATCAAATAATAAATAGATATTAAGTTAGAAATTTGACAATATATAAAATTATATAAAAGGAAGAATTTTAAATGTGAACTTATAAAAGTTTTTTTTGGAGTAGGATATAACTTTTCAAAACATTTAGTGCTAGAATAGAGTATTTTAAAAGTTGAGGAATTAAAATGGTTAAAAGTGGGACTTTAGGGGCTGAATTGGAGTATTTCAAAAATCAAGGGATTAAAATCGACTGGACAGAAAGGTTTTCGGCCAACTAGGATTCTTTTAAAAATTGGAGGACCGAACTCTGCTGAAATGAAATATTTGAGACCAATTAAGCATCAAACAGACTTTGGGGATCGAAATAAAATGTAACAAAAATTGAGGGCATGGAGTGCAAATAGGATCTAATTAAACCACATCCCTATCTCTGGTTTCACTCCTAATTGAACTTGAGGCAGAGTCCACCGAGGGTGTTCGGTGATGGGAGGTTTTTGGGTTCGGTCACGGCGGAGAAGGAGGTTCGAGAGGGCTTTGCGACGCGGTTAGTAGTCGCGGTTCGAGGCTTGAAGGGTTCGTTCGAGAAGGGGAGGTACGAGTCTTGGCCGAGAGGTTTGAAACTCAAGGTTCGATAGGGTTCAATGGGTTCAGCCAGCGGCGCGATGATTCTCAAGAGGGGCTGCGGGTTCAGGGATTGGTTTGAGGGATTCGGGTTCGATGGCTGGTTCGAGGGGCAGTGAGCTTCGACGGAGGGTGGAGGTTCGGTTGGGTTCCTGTTTCTGGCGAGGTGATGGCTCACGAGGAGGCTGGGGTTCAAGGAGAGCAGAAGGGTCACGGTCGAGACTCAACGTGGCAAAGGAGCTCGCGATGATGGGGTTCAACGGAGGCTGTGCTCGATGGAAAAGGGGG
>CAVNYN010233534.1:0-14939 GCA_963692815.1 Nyctanthes arbor-tristis
TGCTAATTCATTAATCTTACTGTTTTGGTTTGCAAAATAAAGAGACCTAGAAATGGATTTGTCAATTATTATTCTTTTTAGAGAAATAGAGGCTTTTCGATTGTCGAGTTTAGTCAAAGTCTTCTACGTCAATTAATTAGAAGATATCTTCAGTTCATGTTTCAAATTTGAAGTTAGAGTTTTCGATTCATTTTTTTTAATCTGAAGTTTTATTTTAAGGGAAAAAAATTGTTTTACCTATATTTTTTCCACTTTCAATTCTTCATATTAAAACACTCAAAATAACAAAATATCATTCTTTTTTCAAAATGAATGATTAAATTGACACTAAAATTTTTACTAACTATACCACAATTTATAACGTGTAAATGTACTATATACCATTTCACGTCTGACAAAATCCGCATTTTATTATTGCTCGAATTTTGGGCATAGATCCTTATATATGAGAGAAAACCATGATTTGACTTCATCAAATTGGGCAGGCAATAGGGGGTACCCCAATCCATAATTCTAGGAAAATATGCACTTCGTTCATATTATGTGGAAATGTTTGAAAACATATTGAAATAACAGATAATATTTGTTCCCTTTTGCTTACATATTGAAATAACAGACTATTTGTTCCCTTTTGCTATTCTATACAAAAATACCAATTACCAAATAATACAAACATATATGTGAAGCAGCCATCATGCAATAAAGCAATTATTATTTTTTCATATTTTAAAATCAGTTATCTTTGGTTCTTCAAGTAAGTATTCCATTCTTTTCTTGGCAAAAAAAAAACTGCATTATTATTATTATGTAATGAAAATTAAGCATTTCCACTCTTTTTAATGACGAAATTCATAATTATTATAGCGGCAAGCTGTTGCTATAAATGTTGCCACAATAGGCCAAAAATGTCACCGCTATTGGCTATTGCGACTGTCTATACCGACGACATTGTCGCCACAAGAGGTCATTGCGGTAGAAACAAATTTGTGAATTATTCTTTTTTTTTTAAATACTCCCTCCGTCCCATAAAGATATTCCCTTTCATTTTTTACATAGACTAAGAAAACATTATTTAATGTTATTGGAAATGTATAATTTAATAATGTATTTCCTAATATACCCTTTGATTTATTTAATATTTTACTTCAATTGTTCTTTGTTGTTGATTATTTTACACAATAAATGAGGATATATTAAAAAACTAAAAAATTAACTTAGGAAAAGAAAATATAATTTGAGACGAATAAAAAAAGAAATGAGGAATATCCTTTTGGATTCGAGGGAGTATCTAATTTCAGGATTGACTATAATTAGTCAAAGTCTTGGCACTAATCCAAAACTTAGAAAAGGGAGTCAATGGTACAGAATGCATGTACAATTTTAGCCATTCAATTTTCATGGATATATAAATTGTATGTGATTATGAATAAAATTAGAATTAAATATATGCATATTTTTCAAACATCTATAGAAAATGCAATTGTCAGAGTGAAAGTGACAAAATGATAATGAGTTCTCATTTTGAAGGAGACTTTTTTTAATGCATAGATGTATTTTCAATTCTGGACCATTTATATAAACCAATTTCTAGTGTAATAACTTGGGCTTTAAGCTCGAAGTTTGACCTCCAATCAAGAGCAGTTAATTCACTTAACAACAACATATCATCTTTGGTTAGTCATATATTTTTAATTACTTCAAATTCTTCATATATATTTAAGTTAGCTATTTATTTGTTTTTCTTATCTTTGTGTATATAATATACCTATAATGTTCAACCATTTGATATATTGAGGTTTTTATGTTCTTGCATAGTTTCCAAAAAATTGAATTGCATTGAGATTACCAATTTTTAGCTCCGATTATCTAATAGGTAGCAATAGGGTGGTGGATCATTCTTTTTCAAAAAGAGATTACAGGATTGACCATATTAGTTGAAGTCTTGGAACTCGTCCAAAATTAGAAAATGGCGTCCCCGGAAAAGTATTGGAAAATTCACGAATAAACTCATGTATCGTTACCATGAATCAAGACAGTTGGAAAGACTTAAAACAATAGTTACAATATGCTATTGGGTGGACTCCATTTTATTGATCATTTTTCAAGAGTTTTATGCATTTGTATGGCCCTAGTGCGGGCTTCATTTCATTGGTGCAAAATGTGTGTATAATTTTATGTGGTTGTTCAATTTTTTTTTTTTTACAGATTAATTGATAAAGTTATGAAGAAAATTATATGCATATACATAATTTTCAAACATCTTTAGAGAAGTAATTATCAAAGTGAAGTGACAATCAGTTACCGTGCATGAGTTATCTTTTAATAAGATTTCTTTTTTCCCTTTTCGATTGAAAAGAAAAGAGATATAGTACCAAAAATTCTAGGGATACGTGAAAATGATATATGAATAAGTGACATTGTGTAAGCGGCACACTTGTATCAATTAATAAAAAATAACTATGTGATCATCACCTAAGAGCATCTCTAATATAAATGCGTAGTCTTGTAATGGCGTAGAGTAGAGATAGACACACAAAATGTACAGATTTCATTGTTCTCTTTCTTCTTTCTCATTTTACTTACCTTTTTCTCTCTTTATTTTTCAATTTTCTCCGCAGTATCTTTGAGAATATCTAGGTGTAGAAAGTGTTAAGGACACTGTGAAGAAAATATAGAAAATAAAGAAAGAAAAAGGTAAGAAAGAAGAAAAAGAGATAGAAAATTGAAATATGTATATCTTATGCGTCTATATCTCTCTTTTACGACACTCAAAGACTAAACATTTGTATCGGAGATGCTCTAATGAATTTGTACAATGTGAGAATACTATTTATTAATGTCACTTTTTCACGTCTCTCTATAATTGCTTCAAAAACACCATCTTAGGCATATTGAATAGTCTTCATGGAGAACCTTGCTCCAAATTGCGGGTAAAGAAATCAAGTCGCAGACAAAGGGGGGAGGGGGAGAAATAACAGAAAGAGATTGGAAGTGATGGAAATTTGGAAATACTTAGGCTCTGTTTGGTATGATTTATAATTAGATTGATTTATAATATATGTTAAATTTGGAATTTTGAGGCATTTGTCAAATTCTACAATTGACACCTCATATACCCATCATATCAAATAACAACTTTTCATTTTTCAATAAAATTTACCCAATCAAATTAAGCTACATGTTCTAAAAATTCAAATTTCAAAATATATTATAAACCAATTCAATTATAAATGATACCAAATTGACCTTTAATTATTATGTTAATTCATACAGGTGAGTAGTTCCGATTAGGCGTCAAACGTGCGTTACAAGTAAACATTTGATTATTATGTTATGGTGTCAGACGCTGACGTGTCGAGCATCCACATGCCTTGCATGTAAGAAACTATATGTAATCTCTATTTTGACCTGTGAATTTGATTAGGCGTTAGACGTTTGGTGCCGTGATCGGGACTATTTTTGACCTGGCTGCTTTGGTGTAATAAATATTTTCTTTGAGTGGCTTGTTAAATATTATGTGAATTGTCCAACAATTTTCCTGTCATGTGTGTATGCTGTATGGTGGGAGACCGAGAGTAACACATACACCATCAATATTATTACATTGGATATGCTCTAACATAAAAACCAATGTGATATTAAGGGCATGTATCGTATTTATTTTTTGGAGAACTGATTTTGAGAAAAAGTGAATTTTTGGGAGGATATGAAGTTGAAAAATAAAGAGAAATTATGAATTTACATGTAAAATTATTTTAATAGATAAATGTATAGTTAAAAATAAGTACGGTGGGAATTGATTTTGAAATAATCAAGAACTAATTTTGAAGAATCAAAATCAAACACGCCCTAAAGGGCGTGTTGAATTAAATGTTAGCACATATGAATTATTTATGGGTTAATTTCACAAATGGTCCCCAATCTTTGCGCTTTCTATCAGTTGGTCCTCCAACATTTTTTTAATACTGTAGGTCTCCAAACTTTTATTAATTCACTCATATGGTCGTATATGACATTTTTACCCTTAATTTTTAAATAAAAATAATAAAAATTCTAAATAAGAGTAAAAATAAAAAGGGAAAAAATTATCCCCACATACCTAACTAAGTACCCATTTTATCTATATCCTAACCTAACCAAAAATGACAAAGGCCTACATCATTTTTCTTTTTTGGGGTAACCTTTATTTTTTCCTATCATTTTTGGCAGCAACGAGGGGAACAAGAGGTAAAATTGTGAGGGTCCTGTTTTGATACTAGAAATGACTAGCTACCTAATACATTCTAGTTCAATGAAAAACATAAATTCCTGTACTCATTTCCAGTAACAAAAAACAAGACTCACAATTTTTATATTTGTTCCTGACGCTGCTGTAAAAATGACAAGAAAAAAATAAAGGTTTCCCAAAAAAAAAGTTGTACGTATTTGTTATTTTTTTTTTAGGTTATGGATAGAGGTAGAATGGGTAGATAGCTAGGTATGTGAAGAAAATTTTATTTTCCTTTTTATTTTTACTATATTTTAGGTTTTTTTTTATGAGTAGTTATTTCTACATAACTCTTTTTACTAACTACACTACTAGATAAACACACTACCATCAAAGTGCATTTTTTACAAACACACTATATTTAGTTTACAATCTACCCTAAATTTAAAAGAAAAAATTACAAACTAGAAAAGAGGGGAAAAATTCTACACCACATCCTCCTTCATCTTCTACATTTCTCTATATTTTCTCTGTCCCAAATGTTCCACCTAGTAGGAGATCTCACACACTCACACACAAACAACATAAGGATCCTTATAATTTAATAGGTTTCATTTGTTCTTATATGTTATGCAAATAAATAAATAAAAAAAGAAAATAGAAGAAGAATTGTGAAAAATAAAAATAAAAAAAGGATTTCAAAAGAGATTGTTCATTGTTTCAAGAATTTAATTTGAAAGAGATTGTTCATTGTTTTAAGAATTTTAAAAAAGGGAAAAGATATGTTAGGGAAAAATTTAGTTTGTGATGAAATTAAATTGAAGGGGAGAAAAGGAAGGAAGTAGAAGATAAGGGAAAAAAAAATCAAAACGCTTGAATCTAAAGTTGCTAATTCAAATCATGAAACTTCACTTATGAAACAAAAATTTTTTTAATTAAATAGAGGCTATTTTCCCCCGATATTCATTCTGTGCATATGAACAATGATATCAATTTCTCCTACATTGCATAAATTTTTCAAACACAAAACCCTTTTTTTTCTAAGTTTTTAACCGTGGTAATATAGAAAAGAAATAAATTAGCCCCTGAAAAAAAGAATTAAATTAGGGCTCTTAAATTAGTGTGGTGGAAAAAAGTTTTTAATCAGGTTTTTGTCTTGTGATGTATACATTTAAAATATACATAACTATGTAATAAAATGGTATTTAGTCATTGGCTTTTTAGTAAATGAGAATAAAAGTTAAAATTACAGTACATTTAACAAAAAAGGTAGTGTAGATATAACACACCTTTTTTATCTAAAAAATAAGATGGCAATAATGTCATAAAGGAGTTTATAAGTAAATTTATAAAAAGTTGAGGGCCTACTGCATTGAAAGAAAATTGAAAATCTAATTGATAAAAAGTGTAAAGATTGGGGACCATTTGTGAAATTAACCGATTATTTATCCATTCTAATGTTTGGACCGAAAGCTCCATTTATTTATCCCTTTTTTTGGTTTTTTGAGCTTGTGTTGGTCCCGGAGCCGATATGTATATCAGTATATATATGTATATATCTACATAATTAAAAGAGGTAATTTTATGGGGACTATTCACACTTTTATAGGCATTTTTTTTTTCTTTTTTTGTGCTTTAGGCCTTGTTTGTTTGTTTTTTATTCAACAAGTTTCGTTTATTTTTATTCTTTTCATGATTTTGATATTATATTATGGAAGTTTCATATGGTGCCATAGATATGATTCTATATTATTTTTTAAGGAGTGAGAGTAAATTATAAATATATCATTCGTAAAATTATCCCAATTATTATTATTTAGAGTAAATTTTTTATTTTCTACTGTGTATTTAATTTCTCTCAACATTCTTATATTTTTAAATTGGTTATTGTTGGATTTCAATAATAATATTTATAGAGGCTTTAATCGACTACTAACAATCTATTATAAATCAAATTCACGACGTGGCGAAATGTGGTAGGATGTGTGACAGTAAATTTTTTTGTTAAACTACGTTATAAGATTATTATTTAACTAATGATTGATTTCAGATTATTTTCAAATACATTTATGTTATATGATTTATAAATTTAAAATTTAATTCATTTGATCAAATATTATTAATTTCAATTTGAGATCATTTTCTTATATAAATTAAAAAATAGTAAATATTAAATTTTCTAATTGAATTCAATTTATAAATTCTATTAGTTATTAGTTTAATAATAATAGTAATAATAATATAATATAATAATAATTTCAGTTATGTTTGTGTTCTAACTAATAAGTTAATTTTTAATAAAATATTTTAAATTACTTCAACACATATTATTTTTATAAAACTCATTTATTTATTATTAGTAAAATCTCTTTTACAATTGCGTGGGACGTCTGTTGCACGGTCCCCACCTAGTAAGCATGTATGTGTGTGAATATATATATATATATATATATGTGTTAGTCAATCCGCTGTACAGGACTAGTATCAAAAGTCGATCTCTCTCTCACTCAACACACGAAAAATGGCATTGGGGACCTTTGCAGAGGAGGTGGAGATAATCAAGCCACGGAATGATAAAAGAGAGTACAGAAGGATTGTTCTTCAGAATAATCTACAAGTTCTCCTCATCAGCGATCCTGAGACCGACAAAGTGAATAGTGTTTTGCTTATTTGTCAAAGTGTAATGTTATTTGTATCAATTTGATTAATTTAGTTAAATTTCACTCTGATGAGTAGTGTTCTGCTTCAATGGACGTTCGCGTGGGTTCTTTCAGTAACCCTGAGGGACTGGAGGGCCTCGCTCATTTTCTTGGTAAGAAAGATGTAATCGAATTTCCTAATTTTTGTTTAAAAATTTGAATAAAAATATATACGCTTAAAACCTCAACTTGAATGGTCTAGCTTTTGGAATGACTGTTGTACTTAGATATTCTTTTATGGGTGACTGATTTGTTGGCTTTATAATGTTGTTTACTGTGTTCTCGGATTCAAGGGAGTAAATTTATTTGTATATATGACTTAAATGTTTTCCAAAGTATGTATTGTTTGTTTCTTGTAATCTACAGCATGGTTGTAGTGTGCATATTTTTATGTTTCAGGGCCTTTTTTGGAGTTTCTTTTAGGATGCTACAGGCATCAGCTTTTTTTTTTCCCTCCCTCTCTCCTTGTGAAATTCGTTTTCTTTACTTAACTGTCATTTTCATGTTGCCTTTTCAAGAGTATAAGCACATAATACGGTGTGCAAGGTGGTCGGATAGTGCTCTAGAATGAAGTAGGCGAGTGTTTGGGTAAATGCTTATTTCACATGTGGCTAATAATGTGTTGGCCCCTTGATTAGGAGACTAGTGAATTGTTAAACTTAGAACTTCGAGGACGCTAAAAGATTTTTTGAGATTTGAGAAATTCTTCACTGTTTCAAGTACCAACATTGGCAGAGGCAAGGGGGGCCTGCCCCCCACAAATTGGGAAAAAAATATTTTCCCTCCTTAAAAAAAAAAAGGGAGAAGATTATATATACAGGGTTTAGCCGTGTGTACTATAGGGCTCACTCTCCGAGATCGGAAGAGCGTCGTGTACTAGCGGCTGGCTCCGCCACTGAGTACTAGGGTTAAGAACACTGAGTAAAGTACGGCATCCTTACTTGGAGATCCAACAATTTATCGCTAGAAGCATGCTTTTGGCCCATAGGTCAGAGTTAGGGTATGAAATTTGCCTATTAGTTTGTTTGGATAATAGATGAAGAGGAGAGACATTTCTTATAGTTTACATTTTGAGAAATTTCTGGCCTTTGCCGTTGATGGAAGGATTTGATGCCTCCCAAATTTCTTTCCTCATTTATCTGGTGCTTGTAGAATATGGATTATTTTCTATTATGGATAATGTTTCTTTCCTCCACTTTTTCTTGGTTTTGGTTTTTGGTTAATTGTCACATTGCTTCTCATCATCTTCTTTGAATTGTTATCTAGTTTAAAGATTATATTGTAAGGGTCATTCATGTCTTTATCATTTTCGTATTCCAGAGCATATGCTTTTTTACGCAAGTGAGAAGTATCCGTTGGAGGATAGTTACACGAAATACATCACTGAGGTAGTTACTTGGTAACTCAGTTAAATCTATTTTGGTCCTATTGATGGTTAGCTTGTCTTTTTCCTTAACTAGGAGTTGTATCATTAATCTATAGTTAGGTGGTTACCGCACTTTGGTGTCCACGAGAACAACCAACCTACACAGACAACAGACCGTCTTCCCTTGTACTTTTTAAAGTAACATATACGAGCTATAATATTTATACAAATATATTGAAATAGACCGTACCCATCCCAATAATTGTTGAGCACCTTCGCATTAGATTTTTTTATGGCATTTGGAACTCAGACCTTAATTTACTTTTGCTACTTGGGTTTGCTGAGGAAAATTCCCTCCAAAAGCTCTGTTGAACTGTAATGTTCATCTCTCTCGCAAGAACTCTTCTTTCGTGTCTATCAGTTAATTGTGAACTAGTGCGGTTCTTTTTCCTGAATTATAGAGAAATTTAACAAAAAATGAAAAACTTGTTTTCTTCTTCCACTCCATTTCTTCCAAAAAATGGTACAAAGATGAATGTCTAGCATTGCATCATCTCACAAGTTATCAGACACTTGAACAACTGATTCTAACTAGCAAATATTTTAACAAATAGAGCTCTGTCAACTTGAGTAGACAACATGTAATTCCTAACTGAAATGGTATGCCTTTGAAGTGAGTCATTTTTATCTTGAATTCAGAAAAAACGTCATGTATCATAACACAATATGTACTTGATATTGCATACATTTAGTTTCTTCTCTCTAGACGAAGCAATTTAATATAATTTTATATAAGAGCTCCAGATTTGCTCCCCTTGCCTCCCCCTCCCCCTCCCCCAAACAAAAAAAAGGAGGGGGGGGGGGAGAGAGAGAGAGAGAGATTCCTTTCCCAGGGTATGGGCTAATATCTTTGCATGGTAGAAAACTTATGATCTGTTTTCTCTAAAAGTGTTTGATTCTAGGAATTTAATGTTGGAGGCGAAGGGAGGTAAGATTGGACGAGGAAGTTGATTTTTCAAAATGTGAAACTTAAATGAGAAGTGGTTATGTGAGATGCACATGAAATTTTAACTAGTGTTTTGGACTGATCAATCTCTGAAGACCAAGGTTCCAAGAGATCAAAAAAGGGGCATTTAAAATTGATTGGAGAACCAACCACTGAATTAAGTATTTAACAAGGATTTTATTTATAATGTTTCCTAAATGCTCTCAAATTATATTTCTATGATTTAGGCGAAGACATTGAGTTTTAATATGGCTGACTCAAAAGAATTTTCACACTTCAAGTACTATCTTTATTACTGTTATTCTTTTTTTTAGCATGGAGGTAGTAGAAATGCCTTTACATCATCTGAAAATACGAACTACTTCTTTGACATCAACCCTGACTGTTTTGAAGAAGGCTTGGATAGGTACGACTTTTTCCCATTTAAATTAAGAGCTTGTTTGATGCTCTTTATTTCTCTTTATTTTACCAATTTATAATTTTACCTACCACTGATTTGACATTTGATTTGATAACTATTCAATTACAACCACATATTTTACACCTTTTTACATTCCCAATACACATTCTGCCTCTCTTTTCCTCATTATAAATTCTCCATATTTTGAAAAATAAAGAGCATCAAACAAGCTCTAATTCTGTTTTTAGATTTTGTGTGAAATGTATGGCTTAACAACGCTCTTGTTCAGATTTGCACAGTTTTTTATTAAACCACTGATGTCAGCAGATGCTACCACAAGGGAAAAAAAAGCTGTTGACTCTGGTTAGCATTTTGTCTTGCTCCGTATTTTTTACATTGTTCCCATATCAATTTTATTGCTCTCTCTCTCTCTCTCTTTCATACTTACTGCTGATTACTCTCAGAGAATCAAAAGAATCTTTTGTCTGATGATTGGAGAATGAACCAGGTACTAATATCTTCAGTGGTGTCTGACTATTTTTCTATGGCTTTCATTTATTTCTACAATGCACATGATGATATAAGTTGTTGATCTTGTTTTTTTCTCAGAAAGTTATCTGTAAAATTATTTTGAATTTTTATGACACTATCATGTTATGATGTGTTTCAGCTTCCGTTCAAGTCTATATCTCAAAACATTTTCTCTCTTTATCTCACATAGTTACATTTCTTATTTGTGATTAGTGAAAAGATCACTTTCTGTTTTGTTGCTATGATGTAGATTCACTTTTATCAGTACTAACTAGGGGGGCATTGAAATCAGAAAACCTAAAAACCGACCCGAACCGGACCGGTTTGGTTCGGTTTTTTGAGTACATGTTTGCAGTTTGGAGAAGGCCAAACCGACTCGGTCCGGTCCGGTCCGGTCCGGTTTGGTCTGCGGGTTTGGCCGGCCAAACCGACCAGACCCGATTAAAACCGAACCGGAAAGGTCCAAACCGCAACCCAAACTGACCTTGTCGGTTGGGTTCCCAGGGCAAGCGGGTTGGGCTCGGTTTGGGAAATCCCAAACCAACCGGGTTGGTTTCGGGTTGGGTCAAACCCGACTCGGCTGTACTAACTAACGGAGTAGCCAATAAACAACCGGGGAGGAGACTAAATTATTTCCTAAGTGAATTCCTGTAATTCAATGTCTTAGTTTGTATTTATGCCTTCTAATTCAAATACACATAGAATGCACCTTATGTCACAAATTGTGTAGACTCCAGAAAGTAGAAGTGTTAATTAATTAACTACTGTGTTCTTCCCCCAAACTATTTTTACAAGCCGGAAAAACTCAATTGAAAATCAACACGTGAACAATTACTAGCATTTTCACTAGTTTTGCTCTTTATATGTGAATATTTTATTATTTTAAGAATGTGCAACATATTTATGCATCTAGCTTTCTTTTGTAAAAGAATTGACTAAGCTTGAAATAGTGTATGTATGCAGCTCCAGAAACACCTAAGTGCAAAAGATCATCCATACCATAAATTCAGCACAGGTGCACCATAAGATTATTTTAGTGTAATGCTGAGCTACATCTTGCTATAAAGTTGTCTTAAATTGGATATTGGGAGAAAAAAATAAAGGTTTTTATTGGTGACTCAGCAAATGTTAAAAGCTAAATACTTTTTAGAAGGTTGATATTCTTTTCTAAATCATCTATTTCTTCAATACATGTTCTTTCTGAAATTGCAGCAGACGGCTTTTCAATTTCGTTAGATCTTTTAACTATTCACTGGTAGGTTAATATTTTGTCTCCAATTGCCATATCGATGAAGCCTCTGTAAATATAATGTCTGATCCAGATTATATATCTGCTTACCATTAACTGTAGTAACCTGTGACTGTTACA
Organism: Nyctanthes arbor-tristis; assembly: GCA_963692815.1. Lineage (NCBI taxonomy): Eukaryota > Viridiplantae > Streptophyta > Magnoliopsida > Lamiales > Oleaceae > Nyctanthes > Nyctanthes arbor-tristis. Next base: position 11,579 of record CAVNYN010233534.1, read on the forward strand.
AATATCAGGTATCTGTTTATTTAAGTACTATGAGGAAGATAAAGGCAATTTTAAAGGACAAGATTGCTCTTTTTTTTAAATCCCCTTTTTTTAAGCATCTGATATCGTATCCCCTTTTTTAATCCAAAATACTTCCTATATGTAAATTGTAAAGTAATTGATCTAAGAAAGCATAAAATTTTTTATCTATTTGCTAGCTTCAAGATAATTTTTATTTCTATGCCAAAGAAAATTTTGGGACTCCTGATGTGTATCACCTTATAGGGAGATATTGATGGTGTGGGCCATGGATTTCTCCAACCTCTATATGTTCCACTAAACTGTAGATACCTCTGGGCCATGAATAAAAATAGTGCATTCCGAGTTTTTAGCATGTCTCCTCATCCTGCTCTTTTGACAAGTAGGCAAAATAATTTTGATTTTCAACATTGTTTGTGCTCTACTGCTCTATGCATCTGTTCTCTTTTGATAAATAAATTTTCCTCTCTTATAACTCACAATGTACTCAGTTTCTTTTCTCTTGATGTTTGAGGTTCATAATTATCTTCTTTTGTAGCATAGTTCAGTGATAAAGTTAAGTGTTATTAATAATATTCTGGTTTCCTCGAACATATACATTTTATGTTGTTTCTATTCAAATATTTTTGTGACAGTCCACCCAGAAGTTACCCCGTAAGACTAGTACGCTGAGAATTGATAGGTCAAGAAGTCTGCACTGGGACCCTTGAATCTGGGACCCCTCATTCAATTTCTTCAAGACTAAAGCAGCTGATCTCAATTTATTTAGGGGAAAAAAAGAGGGAGAAAAAGGGAAGTAATTGTGTTTTAGCGGTGATATCTTAATATCCCTACTGAAAGGAGGAATTTCAGCACCTTATAGAGTCTTAGAACTTTTTTGTTTCATTTTTGGCAATTGCATCCAACCGATCATGTGTGCATACTCGAATTGATTGTTGCCAAAACTCAGTAATTTTTGCTTATTTGTTTTACGCACTTATTTTTCCTCCATACATAGGGAACTGGGATAGTTTGGAGGTACGGCCAAAAGCAAGAGGCTTGGATACAAGGCAGGAGCTTCTTCAATTCTATGACCAAAATTATTCAGCCAACCTTATGCATTTGGTCATTTATGCAAAAGGTAATGGGAAATTTAGCTTGCAATTTCCTTTTTTGAAAGTGGATAAACTTGGAGATACTACATGGAATTTAAATTAAGCTGTAAAAAGTAGTGGGCTAAGCACCCTTTTTCTGAAGAAAGAAAAAGGAAGAAGCTTTGGCAAACATGCTTATTTTCGGTGGTCTTGCAGCATCAGTTGTATTAAGCATCTAATTTGGATAAATTCAGATAGCCTTGATACAATGCAAAGCCTAGTGCAGAAGAAGTTCCAGGAAATTCGCAACACCGATCGAAGTTGTCCCAGCTTTATAGGTCAGCCTTGCACTTCGGAACATCTTCAGGTATTGCATCAATTTGATGCGATTGCATATTTTAAATTAGCAAGAGGGAGAGTATAAGTGGCTCAACCTCTTTTTGATATCTTTTAAGAATCAGTTTTACAACTTCTGCATCTTGTAGAAGTGCTTTCTTATGAAGCCACCTAAGTTCAGTTCTATCTGGAATCTCTTTTAAGCAAAGAACTGACTTTTCAGAAGCTACTCAAAACAGACACTTAATCTCTAAATACAAGTGTAAATTTCATGGAGAAACTTTGAGTATTTCTGAACTTCATCATTATTTTCCGGACATGTGAAATTTTTTTGATCAGATTCTTGTCAAAGCCGTCCCAATAAAACAAGGTCACAAGTTAAGATTTATATGGCCGATAACTCCTGGCATTCGGCATTACAAGGAAGGGGCAAGCAGGTATCTGGGTCATTTGATTGGCCATGAAGGAGAAGGATCTGTCTTTTATGTCCTGAAGAAGTTGGGTACGTAACATACTTTGTTTATTCAGGGCCCTGTATCTTTTTGTCCCCAGATAGACACACATAACTCTCACAAATGGCAAAAAATGTGTAAAGGAATAAATCTGGTTAATATCTGCTTAACGTGATGCTAAGTGACATAAAAATTTATTGGCTAATGCAAATATATGGGCTTTATTTGCGAAAAGCTTATTTCATACTGGGGGAAACACTGGTTTATACCAATTTAATGTTATAGTATTATTTTACACAATTGAAAGTAGTGTTTGGAATCTAGATTTTTGAAAGTCAAGAAGCAGCTCTTTGGAAATGTTATGGATGCAATGGCATTGATTTCGATAACTTTATATTATGCTTTCAAATTTCTTATGATGGAAAAGGCGAACATCTAGAAAGTTGTATTTACATTGTTACTTGGCACATGTGGCAAAGACATGACACTTATGCCATTGTGTTTTATCTAAAATTTTGGTACATATCAGAAGACACAGCATTTGTTAAAAGTTTCCAGAGACCATGTTTTCAATAAAAAATGGGACAAAATCTGCAGTTTACATATTGAGGTAAGTCGAATTCTTCAAGGGGCTCTTCAGGAGCTTGTCTTCGTGTTAGAAGAATCAGTGCACATATAGCTGCCACACTATCTTTGCTGAATGGAGTTGCAAAGTCATGAAGCTAGGTTTGTCCTTAAAATAGCTCAGTTTAGGTGGAGAGTGGAGACTACCTGCTGCTTCTTTCCTTGAGTTAAATATTTTTTTTTTACTTTGTAAAATGACAACATGATGGCACCTATGAAAAATTTTACTGATTAAAACAAACTAGAATCCTAGTTGCTTTATACTTTTCTGCAGACTTCTTGTACTTCTTTGCTTCATAATACTTGCCCAACGAAAATTATTAAATTACTTATAGAATTCCAGTTAATTTAAGCTGAAGCTTATTTTTGAATTACCTAACGTATATATTTATTTTACTTTTGTTTGTACTTCTGTTTAATGCTTGTGGCTTATCTCATTCTTGCTATGTTTGGTTCACTGGAAAATCTAGTTCCACTTGTTGCAAATATATCTTCTTAATATTTTTATTTTCTGCATATTTTGCGGAACTTCTTAGGTTGGGCAACAAGTTTATCTGCTGGTGAATCAGATTGGACCTACGAGTTTTCTTTCTTTAAAGTTGTAATTGATCTGACAGATGCTGGTCAAGGTATCTGCTGCCCCCCTCCCCTTTTCTTCTTCCCTTTTACACTCTTTAGAGGGGGTTTTGTATCGTTTTGTCTGTGCGTATTTTGCATTATTATTATTATTATTATCGGGCTGTGGTCCCCGCCTCTTCTCCGTGTGTATGTCTTAGTATTGAGGGGAAACTATGAGATGTTGCGTTTCTTATCTTGATTTTGTCTCAAGACTGCCTTTTATTCCATAAGTGGCAGTTA
>CAVNYN010233535.1:0-29722 GCA_963692815.1 Nyctanthes arbor-tristis
GCTCTTCCGATCTCTAAAATAACAATGTGATATTATGGATACTGGCACAAAGTAAAATGAAGCATTACCTTGTTAAAAAGGTATGTAAAAAAACGAGGTATTATCCAGTTAAAAGGGATATGTCGAATGTGCTTTTTTATATGGGTATGAAAATTTTTATTTGAACGACTATAGAGCGAATACGGGTATGTACATTACATACACGATACATATTATAAGACTACTAGTAATTTCACCCGTGCGTTGCACGAAATGCTATGACCAAATAAAATGTACAGCATACAAATAAAGAATAATCCAATATGATCATTTGAGAAAATTATTGTTATAATTCACTGGCCTTATTATTGCAAGTTTCAACGTGAACAATATAGTTGACAATAATTATTTATTCCATAAGCTGTTACATTTTGAAAGCACAAGGAGGCGCTCACAATAACTCGCATTAAGCAAGCGAATTTTAGTTAAGTATGTCAAACACTACAAAGCAAAATTATATAGGTGACATAAAATTAATGCTTACATACTTAACTGTTAAAGAGAACACACGGCAATAAATTGTTGAATATCTCCTTGTAAACAACATTCAATATAGACTTGCTAGGCTCAACATTGTCATCACATATCATGAACTTCAACCCATCACGATTCGTGACCCTCAAAACAGCTACATATATATGATTGGCCAAGGGTGAACACAGGCCTCCAAAGGAAAATACCAATATTCTCGAGTGATTGACCTTGATTCTTATTAATAGTCATCACATAACATGCCATTAATGGGAATTGTCTCCGCTGAAATGTAAATAACAATCTAATATCTGACGAAGTGAGAGTTAATCTAGGAATAAAAAACTTCTACCCGACATTGGGTCTAGATAACATCTGAGCATCGATAATATGATCCCCAAGTCTCATAACTAAAAGGCGTATACCATTGCACAATTCAAATAAATGGTCAATATTTCGCATAAGTATCACAGCGACACCAACTTTTAACTTTAGTTCATGGCTAGGGACTCCAGAACATTTGACTCCATTTTAATACTCTGCTTAATGGATCTCATGAAGCAAATTACTATCTGAGTCAGAAGAAGTGGCTGAATCAGAGCTCAAATAGGTCTTCAGCTCAGACGGATTCTGTCCCACCATATAATCATTAACCTTATCGACCTCATCAATATTAGGTGCAAGAATGGTGCTTGAAACATTGTAAACATAATTATATAAAAAAATTGTCTAATTCAAAAATATTAAACATGATTGTATAAAAAATTATGAACTATAATATTTGACCGTTCATGTATGTGTAAAGAAAAATAATATAGTTGCTAACCGTAATACAATATCTTTCATTAATGAAGATAAAAAATTATCTACACAAAAAACCTAAGAAAAACATTAAAAAAAGTTTTTGTACGCAGTTTGTATTAGGATGTTTGTGTGTAACGTACGGGAAATTATGTTACATTCGATAAATTTAGCAAGAATAAATGATGAATAATAATACATATATTACAACATTTATAGTAGAATTTATTATTTTGCCATCTTTAACACGTCATAATTTTCAAACATTTTCATTTTATAACTCTCAAAATATCTATATAAAATTATCTCTGAGTGAACATCAACTTTTTCTACAAAATACACATGTTATTTATTGCCCCATTTGTTTTTTTTAACTTTTGTAATATATATTAATGATATTTAATTTTTCATAACATACATCTTTTCTAGAATAAATATTTTAATATGTTAATATAATTTAATCAGTTTTTAAAGAATTGAACCGTCATGACCAAATCAATTGGAAATATCATGAATTGACTAATATTGAAATCAATCCAAAAAACAATCCGACAATGTGAGATAAACACGGATATGGTTCATAATATATATTTTTCAATAATTATCCATTAAAATTTTAAACTTTTTGAAAACCCACAGCCTATAAGTCAAGGCCCTATTATGCATAACACTTCTCTAAGTACGTTAATATGGGTATACATTCTCAATTTTTTCACTACATTACCAATGTGGGATTTCATTTTTATTCTCAAATAAAAACCAAATTTATATTGTGAATTTCATATAAATGTCAATGAACTATATTACATAAAATAAAATTTAAAAATCACACAAATTTAAAACTGTTTGAAAAACTGAATTCAAGTATTACTATTTTTTTTAGATGTAATAACCGAATTCAAGTGATTATTAAGATAAAATATGTGAAGGTTTCCTTTGATGTAAGGGAACTCATATAAAAAGGTTAAAATCTTGATTATGTTATTTAAATTATCCATATATGATATTTTCTACATAAGATAATATATTAAGATAAGACGAAAAAAATAAATGAAAATAATAAAAAGATAAAAAACCAAATTCATATTTTGAATTTTGCATAAATGTCAATAAAATACATTACATAAAACAAAATCTAAAAATAAAACAGATTTGGATCTGTTAAAAAAACCAAATATAATTTTTCTTTCAAAGAATTCAAGTAATAATCTATATAATTACATGCATTATGATTATTAAGATACAATATGTGAAAGTTTCCTTTGATATAAGGAAACTTATGTGGAAAACTTAAGATTTTGATTTAGTTATTTAAATTATCTATTTGTTATGTTCTCTACATGAGGTAATATATTAAAATAAAAAGTTAAAAATAAATGAAAATACTAAAAAGATAAAAAAACCAACTTCATATTGTGAATTTTGCCTAAATGTCAATTAATTACATTACATAAAAGAAAATTTAAAAATCATACAAATTCAAAGCTGTTAAAAAAATCAAATTTAATTATTATTTCTAGATGCAGAAAACCGAATTTAAGTGGTTATTAAGCTAAAACATATGAAAGTTTCATTTGATGTAAAGGAACTTATATGAAAAAACTAAGATCTTGAATTAGCTATTTAAATTACCCATTTGTGATGTTCTCTATATAAGATAATATATTAAGATAAAAAGATTAAAGTAAATGAAAATAGTAAAAAAATAAAAAAACCGAATTTATATTGTGAATTTTGCATAGATATCAATGAATCACATTACATAAAATAAAATTTAAAAATCACAAAGATTTAAAGCTGTTTAAAAAAAAAGAAAATTGAATTCAAACTTTTTTTAAAGATATAAAAAATCGATTCCAAGTGATACTCTGTATAATTGCATGTATTATGATTATTAAAATATAATATGTGAAAGTTTCCTTTGATGTAAGGGAACTTATATATAGAAAAATTAAGATTTTGATTTGATTATTTAAATTATTTATTTGTGATTATCTCTATGTAAGGTAATATATTATGATAAAAAATAAATAAAAGTAATAAAAAGAAAAAAATAATCAAATGCTAGGATTAAGTGTTTAACCAATGGCCAAGATGCAATAACCAGATTGAGAAATGATTTTGGGCGGGAAAATAGGAAATAGAAATTAAATTACTTTAATGTATATATAGATTAACTAATAATATTAAATAAAGTAAATGATTTAAAAGTAAAATATAATAAAGTATTAATTGAATGCATAAAAGAATAACTATTAATATGTTATTAATAAAATATTAATTTAACGTATCTAGTACTAAATCAAAACTATATATATTTGCTGATTTTGTAACACAAATCCGATGACACGTATCATGTGCAACGCATGATATTTTTAAGTATCTTAATATCCGGTTTTTTAAGAGACTTCGCTTGTTGTATTTAGTGATAATTATGTTTTATTTTTATTTTCAACTTTTCATCTGATAGGCACGAGTACAATATAAAATATGATATTATTTACTTTTACAATACTATAATGCAATTATGTATAAATACATACATGAATAAAATGAGTTGTGCCATGTGAATTTTTTTGGGGTTTTTCTATATAAGTTCCATCCAACTAACTACATTATCTTTTAATATTCTTACTGGCTGTCTTCATAACCTGAATTTTGCTATCAAAATTGTCAAGGTGAATATATGAATTTCTTTTATTTTATCAATTATCCGAGATACTTTTGTATTTCCGTTGTCACTAAGGAAAAAAGAAATATAAATTATGACAACATTAATTGTATCAAATGTCACTGAATTTCTACCTTACTTGCAAATGTATAAATGATATTTAGTTGTCAATAATTAAATAAAGAACTTTAATTTAATAGGAATTAAGTCTCTCCACTTTAATTATCAATAATTATATCACCAAAGTTATATGTAATTACAAGAAAGTCACTTTGTTAAGGCTATATTATTACCTTATCACTATCAAATTATAGTCTTAAATAATAAGAAAATGATTACTTTAAATGGCATATTTTACTGAAGAGGAAGAGTAGAAAAATAATTTCAGGATTCACAAAGCATTTAACGTCTATTTTGACATATAATTTTAAATAAATTTTAATTGATTACCCTGCATCGCAGAGATGATCATGCTATCATTTCATCACATTTTAACAATAACTTCTACTGAAAATCTTTACAAATCCAAATTCTTGAATGCAATATGATACTCTAGAATTTTCAACCATAAGTCTAAGTTAAAGATCAGTACTCCTGGCATATTGTTATGGAATTTTTATCATTCGACTACATTGTGTAGTAGCACGAGACTTATAATATCAAGATATGAAGATCACATCATTTAGGCAAAAATTCTATCTGGATCAGGTGACAATTTTTTTATTGTAAGAAAGACTATGACACTATTTGATCCAAGACTTCTTTTTACAATACAAATTATATTTGTAAATATCATAGTTTTTATATTCTTTTATAACATTAAGTATCTAAATTTTTATTTAACTACTTTTGATGTATGACTTTTTATTAGATCTCTACCCGTGTATAGCACGAGTGAAAAATCTAGTGATACAAATTAATAAATAGTTATTTGTGTTGTTATGTTTTAAATTTCAAAAGTTTAAGCATTAAAACTAGTTAGTTGTTGCTATATAAATTTATATAAATAATATTTGGATTTCAAAGTTCCATATGTAATAGAATATTTGAAGTTCGTTATTAAAAATTTTAATTTTACCTTGTTATATGTTTACTTTTTAATTAGAATTTTAAAAATCTAAAATACTAGTGACATTTTTAAAAAATGTGGCAAATTTCTCATTAAATTGTTTCAATTGTAATGTATTTATTATAAAATTTAAATGTAAAACATGGTTTAAAAAAGAAAAAAAGAAGACCATATGGGCTGGGTCAACCTATGGTCCATATGGGTCAGCCCACATGGATCACATGGGTTGCGCGGGTAGGCCGGGCCATAGGTCAAAAAATTTGGGCGAGTCTGGAAAAGCCTGAGTATGCGGGCTTCTTTGCATAGCTGGCCGTGTCGGGATGTAGGGGTAACGGGTTGACTCGGCTCGGCCCGCCCGTTTTGATACCTTTGTGTAAGACAAAATGAATAACTTTTGTAATGATTAGAAGCTTACCTTATAATGTAAACACTTGGAAAATTTAGTTAAAAGCAATTTATGAGTTTAATACCTTTTGTTACACGAATAATTTGTTCGTTTTGTACGTCTCGTTTTCACTATTTGTATAAAAGCTTCTGCTATAAAATTTAATAATCGACATAAGTAATTCAATAATAATAATAAATAATATAGCGGGGCAGGATGTCTTATAAACATGCAAGCTTTGTCTACAAAATTTCCGTTGACTGTATAGAAAATTGCCTTTAACCGCCAAACCAAAAAAGGGCTCCAGTTAATTAAATATTAATTTATAGTAATAACTAGTCTCATACCCGTGCATTGCACGGGGAAACCAAATGAATAGAAATATAAGGAAATTGAAATAGATAATCAAGTCAAAATGAGATATAATAACCTTTAAAAAAGTAATCAAAATAACGTCGTTAAAAAAATCACAAAATTATTATTATTATTCTTTAAAAGACTTACACATAGATGAATGAAAAAAATTCCAAAAACACAGTCACATACTTTGGAATCATGACCATTGCATCATATTTAGAATAATTCTTTTACACTCGTACATTGTACGAACATATATTCTGTTAACCAAGTAAAATACACTGAAAAAAGAGAATCTTAAAATGAATAGATAAAGTTGCAAGCATAAAAAAAGTAAAAGTATTTTTTAATTGAGATTATTACAAAATTTGAAAAACTCCTTTGTACACAACATTTAACGTTTCATTTGTTAGCTTTATCTCTTTTATCACATATATCAACATCGTTTGACCAAAACCATATTTAATTGTTACACCCGTATAACAAATGATTGTTGAATAGACAAATAAAGTATTGTTAAAAGTATAAAATGTCAATAAAATTAAAGTAAACAAAATATAACATATTGTGTTATAAAAACATTAAAAATTTATATATACATCAAAGTTCTATATATACATTAAAGTAATTTATTTTTCATTTTTTATTTTCCCGCCCAAAATCACTTTCTCAATCCGATTATTACATCTTGGCCATTGGTTTAACACTTAATCCTAGCATTTGATTATTTTTTCTTTTTATTATTTTTATCACAATATATTACCTTACATAGAGATAATCACAAATAGATAATTAAATTAAAATCTTAACTTTTCTATATATAAGTTCCCTTACATCATTGGAAACTTTCACATATTATATTTTAATAATCATAATACATGCAATTATACAGAGTATCACTTGGAATTGATTTTCTATATCTTAAAAAAAAGTTTGAATTCAGTTTTCTTTTTTTAAAACAGTTTTAAATCTTTGTGATTTTTAAATTTTATTTTATATAATGTAATTCATTGATATCTATGCAAAATTCGCAATATGAATACGGTTTTTTTATCGTTTTAATATTTTCATTTATGTTTATCTTTTTATCTTAATATATTATCTTACATAGAGAACATCACAAATGGATATTTTAAATAGCTAAATCAAGATCTTAGTTTTTTCATATAAGTTCCCTTAAATCAAAGGAAACTTTCATATGTTTTAGCTTAATAATCACTTGAATTCGGTTTTCTACATCTAAAAATAATAATTAAATTTGCTTTTTTTAATAGCTTTGAATTTGTATGATTTTTAAATTTTATTTTATGTAATGTAATTCATTGACATTTAGGCAAAATTCACAGTATGAATTTTATCTTTTTAGTATTTTCATTTATTTTTTTATCTTTTTATCTTAATATATTACCTTACATAGAGAATATCACAAATGGATAATTTAAATAAATAAATCAAATGCTTAAGTTTTCTATATAAGTCCCCTCACATCAAAGGAAACTTTCACATATTGTACCTTAATAATCATAATGTATGCAATTATATACATTATTACTTGAATTCTTTAAAAGAAAAATTATATTTGTTTTTTTGAACAGATCGAAATCTGTTTGATTTTTAGATTTTGTTTTATGTAATATAATTTATTGACATTTATGCAAAATTCACAATATGAATTTGGTTTTTTTATCTTTTTAATATTTTCATTTTTTTCGTCTTATCTTAATATATTACCTTATGTAGAGAATATCATATATGGATAATTTAAATAACTTAATCAAGATTTTAACCTTTCTATATGAATTCCCTTACATCGAAGGAAACTTTCACATATTTTATCTTAATAACCACTTGAATTCGGTTTTTACATCTTAAAAAAATAGTAATAATTGAATTTAGTTTTTTAAACAGTTTTAAATTTGTGTGATTTTTAAATTTTATTTTATGTAATATAATTCATTGACATTTATGTAAAATTCACAATATAAATTTGGTTTTTATTTGGGAATAAAAAAGAAATCCCACATTGGTAATTTAGTGAAAAGAATTGAGAATGTATACCCATATTAACATACTTAGAGAAGGGTTATACATAATAGGGTCTTGACTTATGGGCCATGGGTTTTCAAAAAATTTAAAATTTTAATGGATAATTATTGGAAAATATTTATTATGAGTCATATCCATGTTTATCTCACACCATCAGATTGTTTTCTGAATTAGTTCTAATATTAGCCAATTCATGATTTTTCCAATTAATTTGGTCATGATGGTTCAATTCTTTAAAAACTGATTAAATTATATTAACATATTAGAATATTTATTATGTAGAAGATGTATGTTATGAAAAATTAAATATCGGTAATATATATTACAAAAGTTTAAAAAAAAAACCAAACGGGGCAATAAATAACATGTGTATTTTCTAGAAAAAGTTAGTGTTCACTCAGAGACAATTTTATATAGATATTTTGAGAGTTATAAAATGAAAATGTCTGAAAATTATGACGTGTTAAATATGACCAAATAATAAATTCTACTATAAATGTTATAATATATGTATTATTGTTCATTATTTATTCTTGTTAAATTTATCGGATGTAACATAATTTCTCGTATGTTACACACTGACAGCCTAATACAAACTACGTACAAAAACTTTCTTTAATGTTTTTCTTAGGTTTTTTGTGTAGACAATTTTTTATCTTCATTAATGAAAGATATTGTATTTCGGTTAGCAACTATATTGTTTTTCTTTACACATACATGAACGGTCAAATATTATAGTTTACAATTTTTTTATACAATTATGTTTAATCTTTTTGAATTATACAAATTTTTTATATAATCATGTTTACAATGTTTCAAGCGCCATTCTTGCACCTACTATTGATGAGGTCGATAGGGTTAATGATTACATGGTGGGACAGAATCCGTCTAAGCTGAAGACCTATTTGAGCTCTGATTCAGCCACTTCTTCTGACTCTGATAGTGATTTGCTTCATGAGATCCATTCACTAGAATTTTTAAATGGAGTTAAATGTTCTTGAGTCCCTAGCCATGAGCTCAAGTTAAAAGTTGGTGTCCCTGCGATGCTTATGTGAAATATTGACCACTCATCTGGAATGTGCAATCGTATACGCCTTTTAGTTACGAGACTTGGGGTTCATATAATTGAGGCTCATATGTTATCTAGACCCAATGTCGGGCAAAAGTTTTTTATTCCCAAATTAACTCCCATTCCATCAGATATTAGATTGCCATTCATATTTCAGCGGAGACAGTTCCCATTAATGGTATGTTACGCGATTATTAATAAGAGTCAATGTCAATCACTCGAGAATGTTGGTATTTTAGATTCAGAGGTCTGTGTTCACCCATGGCCAATTATATATATGTAGCTGTTTCGAGGGTCACGAATCATGATGGGTTGAAGTTCATGATATGCAATGACAATGGTGAGCCTGGTAAGTCTATATTGAATGTTGTTTACAAGGAGGTATTCAACAATTTATAGCCATGTGTTCTCTTTAACCGTTAGGTATGTAAGCATTAATTTTATGTCACCTATATAATTTTGTTTTGTACTGTTTGACATACTTAACTAAAATTCATTTGCTTAATGCAGGTTATTGTGAGCGCCTCCTTATGCTTTCAAAATGTAACAACTTATGGAGTAAATAATTATTGTCAACTATATTGTTCACGTTGAAACTTGCAATAATAAGGTCGGTGAATTATAACAATAAGTTTCTCAAATGATCATGTTAGATTATTCTTTATTTGTATGTTGTATATTTTATTTGGTCATAGCATTCCGTGCAACGTATGGGTGAAATTACTAGTAATATTTATGTTGCTACTTGACTCACATACGAATTTTGAAAAACCACTTCAAAACTCGATATAACCCAAAAATAAAAAATTTAAATATGATTTCTTTTTTATTCTTTTGCAAACAAATTCCAAAATTGATTTTGCCAAGACCCATATGGTCTACCAATTTGAATCAATTACTAAATGAATGAACTGATAACCTAGAATTAAGGATTCCTTTGTTTGTGTAAATGGTCAAAACTCAGAACCGAGTAGAAACAAAAAATAGAAAACGCAAAGAAATCCTTAATTGATGGAATGAATTAGGGATTCTACCCAGATTTACGCACTAGAAATGGATATGTGCTTAATAGAAAGAGGAATCAAAAAGGGAAACAGGTAGAAATGAAAAAGGAATTAAGGATTTACTATTCAGTAACCAGAATGCCCATGATTGAGAAATGAAACATCAAATAACCGGTGATGTAATGCTGACATCACTATAAATTTTATAGAACCCACCTTATGCGGGAAAAAGTATATCAATCGCTTGATTCAATTAATTAATATATAGATATATTTGTAAAAATAGTTAATTTCACAAACCATCCATAACCTTTGAGTTAAGTACTGACTAGGTCTCCAACCTTTTTTCCGACCTCTTGAGTCTTCAACTTTTCATAAATTCGCAGGAAAGATCATTTTTAATGAAATCAATCACTATTACTTTTAACTTTCTAACAAAATAGCCATTATACCTTTTAACTTTTTAATTTAGAAAAAAAGCTTAAAAATATTAAAAAGTGAAAAAAAAAGAAAGAACCCAACCCACCCTTACCTCTTCCGATCTCCAGAATGACAGCCTCCAGTAGGCAAAAGGGCTGTCAGAAATGGCAATAGTCTTTTGCCATTTTTCATCAGCACAAGGGGGAGTGTCCCCCCATTTTGTGGAAGAAATTGGGAGATTTCCCCCTTTTTAAAATTTTGGCCACTAGAACGGTTGCCAAAGTGAAAGTCTCCCCCACCATTTCTGGCTCAAAATTAGGGAAGAGAGACTCTCCCTTGCATTGCTAGAAATGGCAACACACTACTGTCGTTTCGATAGCCAAAAAAGGGGGCGAGTGAATCCCCCCATTTACTGAGCTGCCATTTCCGATAGCAAATTGGGAGAGGGGGTTCAACCCCCTTCTTGGGAGGGGGAGGTGTTTTATTAAAATTTTTTTAATAAGTTTTAATATTTTTAAACATTTTTTTAAAACTAAAAAGTTAATGGGTATAACCATCATTTTGTTAAAAACTTAACGGTAATAGTGACGGAATTCATCAAAGAAGATATATTCTGTGAATTTTTGAAAAATTGGGGATCTAAGAGGTTGAAAAAAGTTTGGGGGCTCAACTAATATTTAACTCAAAAGTTGGAGACGATTTGTGCAATTAACCCTTTGTGAAAATTTTCTAAAATTAGTAACCCACTCTATTTCAGTGGTCAGTGCCCATAAAAACCCAAGTTTCAGTGCGTGGGCGGGGTTTTGCTTTACCGGCGATGATGACCAGCTCTTTCCCAACTCACCGCCCCACGGAGTCAATTTACCGTCATCTCATCGAGTTGTCAAAAGCTGCTCTCATCAAAATCTTCGTCGCCCCTTATGCCACCGTACGCACAATAATTTTCTTTCATTTTTTCTTTTAATTTTTAACTTGGTGGATCATTTGAATGTGAATTTCTTGACGTGATATATTAATATAATTTGAAGTATAGGTGTGCGAATTGTACTGTGGGAGAGTACCCGATCAAGAGAAATGGGACGAAGCTCAAATTGGGCATTACATTGGCATTGGTAATTTCGGATTAATGTTTTCTTTGTTTTTATAATGGTTAAATTTGTTATTTTTGGTTCCCTTAATCCTATTTTAATAATTGAATAAACTGCTGAGTTTCTTTCTTTATTTCTTCTCCGTATGTAAGTTAAAGAGCAGAGTACGTAAACTGAAATGGTATTTCTTTGTAGATGTTGCAACGTCTGGATTAAATGAAGTGAAGGAAGCATGGGAGAGTCAGCGCAAGGCTTACACTTCTGAGTTCTTTGATCTTGATCCTTGCATTGTTAGCTTCCTAATCCATCTCCACATAGATATTTGCATTTTTATGTATTTCTTCATGATGTTTATGTAAGGTGCAACATCAATTTTGGCAACCTTTTTTTGGGTGGGTACGACTGTGTGTGTGTGTGTGTGATATGGCTGCTACATTTGATGGGTTGATTAAGGAATGTTTTGGTTATTGCAAGAGATAGAGTCATAGAGATATATGTCATGTTTCTTGATGAATATGTACATTGGTCAGTCCTTTGTTTGTGCAACTAGAGAGTTGCAGAGACGAAGAGAAGGGAATGGGAGTTGGAATTTCGTTCAATGGGGATTGGGGAAGCACTTCCACTTTCTTTTGCTTCTTTCCGTTTTCTCTTGTGATGATATGAGTACAGGGGTTGCTTTCTATTATGAGTCCAATCTGTTGTTAAATCCTTTAAGGACAGAGGTTCTAAAAGCTCAATAAATGAAAGTGAAGGTTCCCCAGAAATTTGTGAATTTTAATGCGACTGAGATTTTGTCTTCTTTTAAGCCACAAACAGTGAATTTCTTTTGCAGGAGGATATAGAGTCGCATTTCAAGGACAGGCTGATATAGTTTGCTGCATGCAGCATTTACCGGTAGGAAAAATAAAGTACAGTAATTTGCCACCCAAATTGCGGTATATATTTCTTCTGATATGAGTGTGGATATTCCTATGTGCCCTAGGTGTGCTTTGAATCCGAGGAGAAAGTAAGGAGACTTTTGTACAATGTCTCAGCGCTGCTGAAACCTGGAGGTTATTTTATTGGTATCACTCCTGACTCATCGACTATATGGTATGACCCCTATAATTTATGTTTGTTTACATCTTTGCATTATTATTCTGGCACATATCATGATTCTGTTTGATATTGTTCTGTTACCTGGCTTCCCTTTATTTTCAGGGCTTAATCGTATTCCTGTAGTTGAAATCTTAACATAAAAGGATCCATGTATGGATTCTGGTGTTTGATTCTCATTTTCATTTCCCATTATAATTTTACATACTACTAATTTGACAGCTAGTCAACTACGACTACACACATTTCAAACTCAATTTAAATCTTTACAACTCATCTTACCACATTAAATTTTTTCTATTTTTTTTAGATTATCAACAAATGATTGGAAAAGCAACTAGTGGCCTAAGTTGCATCTATGAACTGATAGATGTCCTTAAAGTACTAATTAATTCGATTTGATTTTTGTGGTTGTTATTACTGATTTGGAGCTTGCAATTGAACTTGAAACATTTTCAGGTTCACCTCTTATTTTATTTATTTATTTTGATGTAAAGTTTGTTAGTAAGTATGCTGTCAACTCTTTCAATGGGTTTTGAAAGCTTTGCCTACAACAATCTTTAGGATTTAAGGGATTTTGGAAAAGGTCTTCTCGGAAGTGTTTCCTGATAAAAAAATTCACTCTAGCTTCTGTATGCTAAACATATTAAATAAACAAAAAAGGAAGGTTGCTGGATATAGCAATCTGGCTTTCGTGGATGGTATCTGTGTGATCAGCCTGTTACTACTCCAGTTCATCCACCTCTTTATCCCCTCTCTAAACTCAAGGAAGAAAAAAGAAAAAAATGAGAATAGTAATAATAATAAATAAAACTAGGGAAAAAAAAAGAAAAAGAAAAGAAGAAATGTTTTAGAAATACCGTGTGAACTTTGGTCTTTATGGTGCGGCAACTTGCCTGTTAGCATTCTAATTTTATTTCATTTATTTTAAATTTGAATTTGGTCAAAGAAATCATATCCGCATATCTCTTAGACCCGCATGTACTATACAAATCTCCACCATTCAACTCCAGTCATTGTCTCTCTTATTTCAAGAAAAAAATTAGAAAAAGGTAGTTTCCTAATGGCCCGACATATTTATAATATTAATGTGATGGTACTAACTAGTTATGTGGCAACCCGGATCCTCTGGCCCCCTCCCCCCCGAGGCGACCTAGTTGTTTGCTGTTGGTGCTTTCTTGAAAACTTATCTGAGCTTCTTTGAGTCTTCTATGGCTATTTAAACTAGCATACGACGCTCTTCCGATCTCTCTTAGTTTTTGAATCTTTATAGCTAAACATATAAAATGAACAAAAAAGTTGAAGGTTCCACACCAGTTACGGCAGGAGTCTGGCTTTCATTGGATTGTTTCTGAATGTTTAGCCTTTAGGTCCTCCAGTCCAGTCCATTCAGCCCCCTCTTCTCTCCAAAAGAGAAAAAAGGAAATAAGAGGAAATAAAAATTGAAATGTTTCAGATCGGAAGAGCGTCATGTCTGTGTATGAACTCTTGGTCTTTAAGGTGAGGCTACTTGCTACTTGTTATGCTTACGAGATAGTACCAACTAGTTATGTGTTCTTGGGTCCTTTCTTCCCATCCTCATTCATGGATACGTGTTCGGTCTGTTGGTGCTTTTCTTAAAATCTACACCATTGCCTACACTCTTTCCCTACAGACGCTCTTCCGATCTATATGACCTTGTAGGAACAAGTACCAGAAAAATGTTGAAGCATACCACAACAAGAGTACTGGAGTGAAGCCCAACATTGTTCCTAACTGCATTAGATCTGAAAGCTACATGATCACTTTTGAAGTTGAGGAGGAGAAGTATGTTTCCGATATAGGATATTATCATATCCATTTCCCTTTTGTTTCTTTATTACATTTAGTTGTTTGTCACTAAGTTAAGTTGATTACCAGGTTTCCCTTTTTTGGCAAAAAATATCAGTTGAAATTTGTGGGTGATGTTAGTGCTGAAACTCATTGCTTAGTCCATTTCCCGAGCTTGCTGAGGTTAGTATTTTCATTAATGATAATAGATATCTCTTTTCTTGGTTCTGATGACACCATCCTATTGGGGTTATTTGGAAATGTTTACATCTTTAGAATCCATGCATTTCACCAAATCTTGATAGTATTTGGCCCTATTATTAAGTGCACATAGCCAGGGGAATAGCTGCATTTATGCATGGTGCTATTACTGCATCTTCCCTATTGCTCAAGTCTAACATGCGAAGATGCTTTGATCAATGTAGGGCAACCTTAGTTTGCTAAGAAAATAACTAGTAAATAAGACCTTGCATTAGTGGTATATTGAATATCATGTGCACGATTACGTTATGAACATTCAAATGACAATATGCTTGTGAAATTTGAAGTATCAATATTTCATCATGCATTATCCCTGTAGTCTACACTGACTGTAAATTCTACTTTTTGGACATGGTAGTGCATTTTTCCGCCCGGCCCCCCTTCTTTTTTTGGCTGTGTTGGGGGGGAGGTATTGAATATCATGTGCTCGATTACATTATGATCATTCATATCACGATATGCTTGTCAAATTTGAAACCCATATTTCATATAATTGCTCTTATGTATCAATATTTCATCACATTATCCCTCTAGTTTAGACTTTACACTGACAGCAAATTCTACATTTTGGACATGGTAGCAGATCCAACCCCTGGCCCGCCTTTTGCTTTTTTTTTTTTTGGTTGGGTTGGGGGAAATTAAGGGGGATTTTTTTTGGGGGGGTCTATTTCTTCTGTCCTTCTGCTGTCACGGGTGCCCAATTGAACAGCTTCGAGGGACTAGGATATTCATGATTCAAATGGCTTCAAAATGCCTTATATTTCAGCTAAGAAGCATTTCCTTTTGGGATGCTTATTGCTGTTGACATGTAAGTTTTTGAGGGTTGTTATTTATGTTCCATAGGTTGGCTAGAGAAGCTGGTCTTGAGTACATGGAGATACAAAACTTGATGGAATTTCATGATGATAACAGGTAATAGCTTTCTCTCAAATTTTGGCATTTACTTTCTTTTATTGGTCTGTATTGCCTGTGACTCTTCCAATTAATTAAGTATAAACGCTGATCTTGTGATTACATATTAGCATTATCAGTATTTCAAATATTTGATACCATGGATTGCATCTACATTTTGTACGCTGGGGGATTATAGATAAAATAGAATTCAATCTAATTTTCCAGTGGCTAGTTTCTAATAGATATATTAATAAAAGGAATTAAGTTAGCGTTACCTTTTGTACCGCAGTTTTCCCACCAAAAATTTGTTAGGTGGTTTTAGACTTTTGTTTTCCTATTGCGGTAACTTATGTAGTATTCTGGATTTTTCAATTTTTTGTTATTTTTTTATTCTCTTCCGCTTTATTCATTTCTCTAAATCAAATGGTGGAGCATGATAATGGATGCGATTCACATTCAATTTTTTCAAACAAGATTCACCATTCAATTTAATAACTAAAGATAATTATCATCGTTTAATTGCTTAAATTATGGATAACTTTGATTATCTAATTGTCTAACTGATGGATAAGTGTCATGTGCTTGAAATTTGTAATTTACAATTAATAGAAATGAAAGATACATATCATTAGTTTAAAATTGAAAATTATAATTGTAATTTTTTTCTTAATTTTCCCAGGTGTGAATATAAATAATTACAACTACTTTTTCTAAAAAAATTATGAATACTTTTATGCGTTATTAGTTTATATCATCATTATGTTCTTTGACTTATAAAAAATGTTTTTAGAGTACATGGAAATATTTCATACAATGTCATTTATCTAAATTAATGTCAAAAAATAAAATGATATATATTTACTAAAGATAACAATTGGGTTAAAATTTGCCATAAATTATAGTTACCTTAACATGTGAAG
This sequence comes from Nyctanthes arbor-tristis, assembly GCA_963692815.1. Taxonomy (NCBI): domain Eukaryota; kingdom Viridiplantae; phylum Streptophyta; class Magnoliopsida; order Lamiales; family Oleaceae; genus Nyctanthes; species Nyctanthes arbor-tristis. The sequence goes on from CAVNYN010233535.1 coordinate 16,400, forward strand.
AACAAAATTACATTATTATTATTATAAATTTGGTTGATGTTGAAAATTAATTTTTACTAATACTAAGTAACGTAACCTTATAAAATTTCACCATAACCCAAAAAAATTAAAAGAAAATAACTTTATAAAATTTCATGTTATTTCTTTTTTAAATAATTTGATGCATATTCTTCCTGTGCGAAATCTAGTTACATTTTAAAAGAGTATATAACATGCTTAGAAGAAAGGAAACAGACAGTCCGTACTGGTGGCTAACACTAAAATGGCATTATTCACTGAATACCAAATTTAAGTGATTTCATTGCTTGGTGGTGTTTTATCTGCAACAATTGTAACCTAGAAAACATTGGGAGTTGGCAAGTTGCTGTTGGATGTTATCAAACACTGACAAGGTCGGACCCCCTACTCAAAATGTTAGAGACACCACACGACGCGTCAGTTTCATTTTCTTTATCTAGTCTTTTTAAGTCTAGACATGCTACATGACCTGTGACTCATATGCTGTGGCCATCCTTGACATGCCAGAGTTTTCATAAGCAACCCAAAAGAGGAACAACAGGGTAGAATCTAATAATTCAAACTCGGGATCCATTTTGCTGCATGGGGGTGTCATTTTGGTGCTAAGATGTCTAAGCGCCAGCGATAGATCGAACTGATCTTCCATCTATTTCATCTTCTCTAAGCAGCAGCATGCTCTAACATGTGGAAACTGGGGAAAACGTAATAGAATGCAACTTCATATCTACTTTAAAATTATGGGATCCATCCATTACTTTAAATGGAAAGACCGTTCACGGTTTTGGCATTTTGTAGATACAGTCTTGTATCTCAATCAAAATTAATCCACCATGTTTAATGGTGAGCAAATATTTAGTATGTTTTATATAAATACACATTATTGCCTGGGTTGCTCAATTAAGAAAAAAGGCTCCCCCTTCTAAAATTTGAGTTGCAATATATTTTCAAGACTTGCAATCAAAGCTCACAAAGCTTATAAAACACATTCTGATTTCAACAAATAAATAAATAAAAAGACATTAATATTATTAGGCTAATAATAAAACTTTAAAAACTATTAAAAATAAAATAAATATTTCTATACTCAACATGTCCCCAAACCATATATGGTTCACACTCGGGCACAGCAGGCCAAATCTGGGTGGGCGGTGGCGTGTCTAGATTGTCATTTGCATCCTATGTATATTATGACCAGTTGGGAAGAAAAATTAGAATTTCTAATCCCAAAGTCGAGTATGAATATTTTGTCTCTTTTCTTCTTGAAATTTTTTGATGCTTGACTAGAAGGATATATATATTTTTTTTTTGAAAGTAAACATAATTTCATTCACTTGCGCATAAACTCAGACAAAAACCTTTGTTAGCTTCTCGTCTAACAAATTGCAAGAATCACCACCCATATAAACCAACAATGATCGAACATCACTCAAAATGGTGAAATAGGGATGACATTCATCAAAACTAAAAGGATATTTTGGGGAAAGGATGAATTGCTGCAACTTTTCATGGATTTTAAACTCTTTTGTATCAAATTTGCATTTCTGAGTGGTTATGGATTCTGAGAACTGCCCGATTTATTGAAAATGTAGCATTGAAACAACCATTAAGATCTAGTATGATAACGCTATTTCCATGTTTTTTAGTGGGAAACACTGACTTATGTTTAATGGCGTTTGCATTTAAGAGCACAATTTGCTGTTATGCTGATAGAAGCTGGTCCCAACCTTGTTGATCCTAGAGGAAGACTTCTTCCCAGATCATATGATGTTTTAGGTGATTTCATTCACTATCTTATTACTTTTGAAATAAAAATTTGTGACTTCTTCTTTGTTACACACTCAGTTTTGTATCGATCTGCAGGTCTATACACCACATTCATTTTTCAAAAGCCTGATCCAGACATTGCTCCTCCTCTCTCTACACCAGTGTTGGAAGATGGAAGCTACAATCTTGATGAGGCAAGTGCTCTTAAAATTAGACGGGGTAAAATGAGAAAGAGGCGTCATTATAGGCGTAATTGATTTTGTAACTCAAAGGGTAGTTTATTCTATGTGCTTCGTAACTGAATCTTGCCCATCACTTTAAGGTATTTGCGTTCGTACTTTTATAGCAGGAAAGTTTTACCTCATAAAAGCATGAATCCAACTTTTAATGTTTTAAAGTCATACCATTTCGGACAATTGGCTACTTCAATGACCTGTGGACCACCGTGAAAGTTATCCCCCAATAGACTCATTGGTCTCTTAGTTTTTACCCCATTTATTGGGAGTCTTAAAGCTATACCTCTTCGCAGATGAGAAGCTACATTGAACTGTAAAAGGAAAATAGAGTGAGATCTCTGTAATGCTCTTTTAACGAACGTGTTGTTCACATCAATTATAAGAAAACCGGCCTTTGCCTAGAGGTGAATTTGGTACTGTCAATTCATTACACTAAAAATTTCCAAGTAGCCAATGACATTCGAAAAGAAGGGAAGAAAAAAAATTGCTTTTATGCAATGGTTAAAGGTAAGTTTAGACTTTGATAAAACAATTGCTCTGAAGTTCTGAAGTTCATCTCTATTTTTATTTCCCACAGCCGATATTGCGTTCTGTCTATAGGTTTTGTTATGGAAGATTTTTTGTTTTTAACAACACCATGATATTAATATGATAGGAAATCAGATCTGATTTCGTTAGGCAGAGAGCTGTCTGTACCATTTAAAATATATTAGCAAGAATTTGTATTATTGAATCTTCGTTACAAATATTATTGAAGAGATCAACTATAATTAGTTCTTTAAAATTATCTATATAATATATTGGTGTAAAGATTACTTTGAGCTTCTACATTATAAAAATAAAGGGAAAATGAGAAGTGAAGTAGGTTTCAAGAGATGTTCTGTTGGTGACATGTTTAGGTTTGGGATTACTATAGGTTTTGATAGCGGCTTTTGTTGTATTTATTATTGTGATGGCTGCCATAGTGTGAGTCACGGTGTTGCTTTGGTTCTCAGCAACACATAAAGATGTTTTAAGAGATCTCTCTAGTTTGTTAGTATTAAACTGCTGCTATAATAAAAGCATTATGTTAGAGCTCTGGACGTAAACTAGGACTTGGAAGGATTTGGATTCACGCCTATATGTCAAATAATAATTCCCCGTAATATTTGAAGGATTTATTTTTTGTTTTGCGACATTTGCAGATATTTAGTTTTAATTGATAAATAGTAAATTTAGAACTTTATATGACTACTTTAAAATATAAGGTCTAGGAGCAGATCTAGGAAAAATTTTCACGCGAGCTAAACAAAAAAATTTTAGTTCGACACAACGTATATATAATTTTTTTTTTTTTAATTTTCTGACATAAAAATTTTTAAAAAATAATGGGCCAGCACGGGGCGAAAGCCTGCACCGGCTCCTTTGTTGAATCCACCTCTGCTAAGGTCTCCTTTAGGAATTAAAACATATACGTAATGTCCTTCCAATCCAAGTGAGAGTTGGGCTTATGCTTTGCTTAACGTGGTTCATTTTGTCCTAGTAAGCGATTTAACCATAGAAGTGGAATATTACAGAGTGAACATAACTAAAAATAATGGAATATTGTGGATTACTATTAAATTGATCAGGTACGGCATTAACTATTGGGTCATTAAGGAACAACATTTCTATGATATATATAACTGAAACAAGAATATTAATACCGTCTTGTGACTATTTAGATATGATCAATTGAAATGTTATACATGCAACCAAACAATAGTACCACCGGTCAATGATAAATGAAGAGAAAAACAGATTAAGATGATCTGGACATATATTGAATAAGTTTGAAGAAACATCAGTTTGCAAGGGCAATAAAATTTCTATGGAACAAGTTAGAGAAGAGGAGATGGTTATAATTGCATGGTGTGATATGGTTACAAAAGACAAGTCTAGCTGACATTGCAATAGAGAGGGCTGAAGTTGAGTGGAATGGCAAAAAAGTATTATGTAACCGACCCAATTTGACCGTTGCGCATTGTTACCATAAAAAGGATGCCAAAAAGGGGAAAGTGAGGAAGTAAAGAACCAAAAATGAAATGCAAAAATAGTGTTAACATAGCATGGATAGGGAAGAAATGTTACTAATCGTCCTATTTCAGAAAAAAATAGTGTCATAACTACTTTATTATTCTTTATTGAAACTAAATGCATGAATGAGATTTAGTATTTCAGAAGCAGATAAGAGGAAGATGAAACCATGATATACTTGAATGAATCTTATAATAGGCTTGCAATTGGACCAAGTGAATCAAAACTATAAAATTTTTCTATGTTTGATCTTCTTTATTATTCTTAAAGTCTATTCATTTCATTTTTATTATTTGTAAACAAATGGGTTAGACTTCAATTGTCTTTGAGAAAAGCATATTATCTTTAAAAGATAATATATTTAATGATCATAATTTTATTTATGCATTATACCAATTCATATAAATATTATTTTAATTCAAAAAAGAATTCAAATGCCTTTAAATACCGGTTTCAAATAGTGCTAAAAAGATAAAATAGATAAGATAGGAAATATATCCATGTTATAGATCTATTTTTATTTTGAAATAGAAATATATGTGGTTAAATGAGCGGTGGAAATTTTCTGGAATATGTCGTCCCACGAGATATGTAGGTATGTTTAGTTTTACGAAATTTTATTTGTAAATAGAATAGGTTCACTAACCTAAGCATGTCTTTGTTTATGATGGCGGACCTATTGTTCAAAAGAAATATAATCTGAAAAAGAGATGAGGAGTTTTGTAGTCAATTAGTTGGGGTCAATGTTTGGAAATGCAGAAGTAACTCTAGCGTTTCCTTCACATGGCTAGGCGTAAGCCTCAAGGTGCATTGAGACGTAAGCTTTAGCATAACAAAAAATAAACCAAACGTAGTTTAAGCTAAAGAATATTGTTATAATGGAGAACAAAAATGTCAATAAATGGAAAGCAAATTAATTGATTCAAAATTAAAAAGAAGGAAAAGGGACAAAGGAGAATAAAAAGAGCATAAATAAAAGAATAATAACTATGTAATTGTCATATCCAAAATATCTCATCCTTATAGATGGAAAATAAACTTGTTGGAGTAGTCTAGAAGGGAATGGGTTAAGTGGGGTAGGGTAGGAATGTAGGATATTGGAGATTATGGAGTTTTATGTTTAAGGTTTCAATATTTTAATAAATTAATGAGTCTAAATCTTGTCTTATAAAAGGAAAATGGAAAACTAGTTGGGCTTCAATAACGAAATATTGTGAAAATAAAGACTAATAAATTAAATGAAGTGATTGCCTCATGCGCCTTCAAGCATTCACCTTGAATGGCGAGCCTCATTCTCCCCATAAAAATAGTTCGAAAATTTGGGCCTCAAGGTGCAAGCACGCCGAGGTGTAAAAGGCGGGCCCGAGACCACATTTTCATACCATGCTTGTGGTGTTTCTACCATATTTGAAGTACCAGACATCCTATATGGATGACATTGTAGCTGGAGATTTTTTGGGGGGAAAGACAAATGAAAAAATGAAGCACCCGTTTGGAAACCCATTTTAATGAGTTTTAATGAGAAATAAGACAGAGAATGAGTGGGGTTGAATGGTAGAGATTTGTTCAGTACATATGGATCCTATGAAATATGTGGATGTGATTGGTTTGACCAATTTTTATTTAAAAATAGAATTGGTTTGCAAACATGGGCGAAGTTGCAATTTTACCTTTTAATGTTTACAAAATTTATATGCTACGAGCACCTTCACACCTCTAAGTCAATTCAACTCATTCTTTTGCCGCCATACAGAAAGTTACTCCAGATATTGCTCGACTTAAAATGCAAATAGGATATTTTTAGCCTTTATAGGATCTTTTGGTGAACTGTTGGAGCCAATGTGTATTTTCGTGTTCCATACATGTTTAAATTGCATGTTATCTATATGATTGAGATCGGAAGTGGACCAGATATTTCCCTTTTTTTTCCCTGCATTATCTCGATCTGCCAGCCCTGTCATAAAGAAATTGCCTGTTTATCCAAATATAAATGCTTTAAGCTGAACTATAACAAATTCTCGCTAGTCAAGAAGTTAAATCCTTAATGAGGAGCATATGATCCGAACAAAGCATGTTATTATAACATGACCACAGCTAAGTGTTAGCAGATATATCATAGCTTGTTCTTTGTTTGCTATGTGTGTTTCAGCTTAATTTTTAATGATATTTCTCGTAGCTTGTTGTGTTTGCAGAGTATGTTCTTAGGAGACAATACAGCATTGTGTTTGCCGGTTCTTATGAGTAAAGAGAAAGAATGTGGGCATCTTTGAATTTTTTAATTCTCTATTGAAATTTCTGAGATTCAAATGCAGAATAAGAGTCTGAAGGAGATCTATTAGGTAGTTATTACAAGGTTCAATTGCCATTCCTCGGTTTTATCTCTATTGGATTAAATCTATTAATGCTCATGTGGAAATAAAGGAGAAATCTCATTTGTAAATTTCATAAAGACCATTATTCTTCAATGCAGCTTCATTTACCCTTAGAAGGTAAGAATTGCTTGCAAGGTTTGCAGTAAGGAAGGCGTTTAGGTCTTAAGTGATTGCAGTCTAAATGGGAAGTTCTGTTGGGATACATGCTGTTATGTGCATGTTTCTAGGAACAATGTTGTTTGAGTTTGCTCTCTTTCTTCTCTGTCTTAGGATTGTTCAAATCCAATCAAGTCGAGAGTCGGGTAGAGTCTCATGTCTTTTTGTAGACATATATGGGAATCCATGTTATTTTTCTATTCTTATTTTGAATATTTGTTCTTCTCTGTCTTAGGATTGTTTGAATCCAATCAAGTCGAGAGTTGGGTAGAGCCTCATGTCTTTCTGTAGACATACTTATGGGAATCCATGTTATTTTTCTATTCTTATTTCAAGTAAAAAGCCGGTCAAATAATTTATCCACATATTTTGTGAGACCATCAATAGCTTCCAAATTCCAATCATTCTATCCTATTTTGAAACAGAAATAAGAAAAGAGCACGGTCCTAATCTATCTGCTATAATATCTTCTCCCTCATTTTTGTGATCTGGATTTCGTTGATGTGACAGAGAGATTGGCAAGGATCTGATTGGAGAGAAGACGAGAAGAACGGAAAGATGGATTCAGCTTATGGGCTAGGTAAGATCACCGATCAGAAAGGAATTTTAGGTCCGGGGCCAGCAGAGTTGCGCTTTCCCGAAGCTATTTGACCTGTTTCTATTTTGGTTTTTGGCTGGAGATGTGAAGGAAAGAAGCAACAAGTTGTGGCCTGACTAAACTGATTAATAGCCAGAAATTTATTTTATGGCAGCAAATGGGGAGATCCTATACAATTAGCGCACTGTAGATATATATGGAAGTAGATTAGATTTTAGTCTCTTGTTCCCTTTAATGGTAGTATTGATAATGATGTTGTATGAGGTCATGTTTATAGGTCGTGTAATCTGCTATTTTTCTTGTGCTGTATAGCTGACACATGTAAGTTCATAATGCTTACCGGAGCATTTTTCACTGACATTGAAATTGAAATTGTTTTACGCAAGGCATGCAGTTGTGGTTTGTGTGAATATGTTCCTCGTGAGAGGAATGTAGTCACTCTGACTACAATATCTTAGATTCTTTCTTGTTTTACTATGGCTTTTCGTATGCCGTTTTGGCTTCGCTTGGTGGTTCATTGAGTTATGAAATGAATTATTATATTCCTATCCAAAAAAGATCTCTTTTTGTAAAATTCATATCTATATCATGATAATGAAGGAGATGTGAGAAAGCTGTAAATGATACAAGTTCAATTGGGTGTGTCATATACTTTTATATTTTTAACTTGAGAGTCTCTCTCTAGTGGTACATCTTCACGTGTGTCAAGTAAAATGGAAAGAAAATAAAATATTTATAATGAAGAATACGGGTTGAGGAAGTAGTGAGAACTTGATTGAAATTAGTATGCTATGCAATTGCTATTCTATTGGCTCTCACATCACGTGAGTAGAGAACTTACAAATTTTTGCCTCCTCTGTACAAAAATTCATAGCCCCACCTTTGGCATATGGCTGGCTATCCAATTATTTGACAGGGAGAGGGAGAGAGGAGATCAATGGTCGCATGCAGGCATGGGAGAAGGTAGTGTATTTCAGAATAGTGTCATGAGAAAGCAATGATAAAGCAAGAAATAAAGAGAGTTTTTCACGCAAAAGAGGATTTTCAGGTGATGTTTTTATTAGTTTGTTGTCTTAGCACATTTCAAAATTTACTAGAGGACATCACATTGCAGCAAAGCGCCCGTGGCCTAATGGATAAGGCGTCTGACTTCTAATCAGGCGATTGTGGGTTCGAGTCCCACCGGGCGTGAATTTTTACTTCTATTTCAAGTTTTTTATTTCTTCTCTCTTTCCTTTTCATTTTGTTAAAATAATTCTTCTATTGTTAAAAAAAAAAAAAAAAAAAAGACAAAATAATTCTTCTATTACGTAACAAAGTTTTAGTGTTCCAATTTGAGTCTTTGGCTGTCCCAAGTATCTTGGAAGTTGATTAGAGCATCTCCAGTGCTTACTCTTTTCGTTGAGGAAAGAATAGTGGTTTAAAGGAGGATGAAAGCGGAGGAAGAGAGAGATGTGAGAAATAAAGCAAATTAATAGTAGACCTTCCATATGAATTTATTGGGATATTTTAATTATTACGATAATGAAAATGGACATACCATAAGTATTATTATACGTTGGTTTACTGTAATCTATATAGTCTCTTGGAATGAATAAAATTACAATTTTTGGCCTCTAGTTTTCTGCTTCTTTATTTTCCATTCTGCATTTTTGTTTACACACTTGCCCTTTCTTACATCTTTATTATTATTCGGGGTTACAACGTTTGATCGTTAGTTTTGCATATGACTCTGGGTTTTTTCTCCTTCCCTATATTGAAATAGTTGTAGAAATATAGAAATATTTTTACATAGTAATTATTTTTAGAACTTATGTTCTCAAAATTAGATGAACTAACACTTGGAAATAACATTAGCTAAATATTTTGTCAAAAACATTAGCTAAATATTGAATAATATAACTTTTGTTTGCATGTTAGGAATGTTGTATATAGCGTGAGAAGAAAATAATGATCAACAAGATTTTAATTTATTTTTTCTTGTTTAATAGATGCATGCAATACTTGCATGTTAGGTTAAGATATCCTTTAATTAGTCAATCCACTGAACACATAAAATAATCAAAAAGTCTAATTAAACATGCATTTTTCATTTTATTTTTACAAATAAAGAGTTTGTCAGAGTTCATGATCCCTCTGAAATAAAAATGATGAAGCTATTAATCAACGAGTATCAGAGATGCTCATATTTGCCCTTAAATTTGTGCATGTGTAGAAGTTACATGAATTATTGAAGAATTGAAGTTGATTTGCTTTATAAAAAGATACCAATGAATTTATGAAATGGTTTTACAGGCCATTTTGTCTAGATTGCACAATTTCACTGTGAAATAAGATTCCGTGTGGCGTATTTCTTGTGCGATTATCTCTAGTATAGAATGAGTCAATCCTGAAGTTTGGTATCTTATTGAACAATAAGAGTGATATTGTTCCTCCATTAATCAAGAATTCCGATTTTCAGGATTCATCCAATAAAGAAGAAGGCCAATCGAGCCATGTTGGCACCTTAAGTTGCCTATATTACACAAACCAGACTAAACCGTCTGATACGGTGATACCAAACAAGTCAAAAAGACATTTATATTCCTCCAAATTCTCAAATTACTTGTGATCACTGGATCACTTCACAAGAATGGCACTCAAAATGCCACTTATTCATGATGACAACGCTAAAGAGACAACAGGGTTTACACTACTACTAATACATGAAGAATCAGTACAGCAAGTTACAAGCTATTTGGGCAATGAATTTGCACTATGTCAATCACTGAAATACCTGAATAAACTGCACAGTCCAGATCATCTCACCCGAACCACCATAGCTGTACAATGAATCTATGAATGTCTTCTTCATATTCTTGAGTGATTCCCGGAAACTAGATGGCAACTATCCTCTACATGTTTTCTTTATACACCCTTGCGGATCATGTTAGGTATGACTTGCTTCCCAAAAATGTTCCATAAATAAAATCCTTTACCTACAAAACTTCATTCAAGTCCTTTTGATAAGGTCCTCAGCCAGTGAACGGCCAAAAGATATGGATGCACCTCAGACTTCGCTCAAATTAAAAGCTTCTACTCTGGCTGGAAATAGCTATCATATATAGAAAGACGGTCAAATGCATCAAAATTTGCCCTCAACCCAACAAACTCACTTCCAAATTTAGCACATTCAGCATCAGGCCATCTGCACCCTCCATCTCTCATGCGTAATGGGCATAAAGATTCACAAACACGAGTAATTGGATTGCTGAGAACACCATCAGCCACGACGGTACCAGAGATAGACAAATCCGAGTTATCTTCATGCTGCAAAAACTCAACACTATCCTCGTCTGAAGCCGGATAAATGGATTTCTGAGGAATTTCTTTTAGTTTGCTTTCGATTCCAACAATGCATTCACCATCTTCTGAAAGCTGTACCTTACAGCCCAATGATTGCATGGCTCGCTTTATAGCTTCACTTTCCTTTCTGGCTCGCCTGGCCAAATTCCGGGCTGAGATGCTGGAAAGTCTCTCATTTCGCAATTCTGCATTCAAGGATTCCATGGTAGACGTTGTTTCTTTAACTTTAGCCTCTGCAGCTTCTTTTGCCTGTCAACATTTGGCACCATCCAGTTAATCTTCATTAAGCAATATTATTGAGAAAGGGCTGACCAATATACGTATTAAAATCAAGGACGAGCTTATTGCTATTTTGTGCTTACCAAAATTCTGACAAGATAGTGGCAAAAACAAAAACAAAGAGACAAGTATCACACTCGTCCTCCTTGTTTCGATTTCCAAAGCTGAGATTGCAATATATAATATATGCTAAAATCAGGCGTTGATCTCATGTCAACCTTAGACGTGTGCTCTTCCGATCTCTCATACAAACAATTTTGAATAGAACAGACCACTAGAAAACAAAAATATCCTCTTCGGTGGGAACATACTTTAGAGGATAAACAGATTAACTACCTTCTGCAACTCAGAGATTTTTTTACCCATATTCCGACAGATTGCTTCAACCTCTCCAGCTTGGACTTCTGCAGGACAAGTCCACCGGAGGTGGAACTGGGGCCAAATAGTTGGGGCCAAAGAGGCAGCTGGGGGTAGCAGTGGTCCTTCATGTTTAGATGGATCATAAAACATATTATAGTGCACATGGGAGGTTCCCTCTGCAGCCCGCAGATCAGCCAAATACACCCACAAGCACCCACATGAATCAGAAATACCAGCTTGCTGCCTCTCTTTCTCGCTGAAATTTGTAAGGCAAAGTTACCCAGAACTGATCAGCCAAAATATTCGACTTCTAACTAGAATTCACTATTACATCACACATTAATTCCAAACCCCAAATTAGTCAGATATCAAGACATTTAAGTGCAATGTGAACAACATTGATCTTGGCTATCTGACTATCCGGCAGATTGCTTTGAGATTCACCATGATGCCAAAAACGTATGCATTCTTTATTTCAAATTTAACCAAACATTATTATCTTATTTTTACTTTAAAACAGAAATTGATCAAGTCATTTTTATCTCCATATTTCGTGAAACTCACAAGTCGTATAGCACTTCACCACTGATTTCAGATCATTTTATTTCTATTTCAAAATAGAAAATAGGAGACTAACATGATGTAAATAACTAATTTTCCTGAAACTGTCAGTAGGTTGGACGATTGACAGCTAAAAGTTGAGACAGTTTTTAATGATATATTCTGTGTAATTTGAAAAAAGAACAACCTTTCATGATAAGCTGAAGAGAATAGAATTTTCTGCAAATTTCCAAAGCTAATTGACAGCTAGTGGGACAAATCAAATTTCTCACTGTTAAGTTGTAAGTGTAGAATTTTGGGCGCAACATTTTGAGCTGCTCGGCACCTCATAGCTCAACCTATGATCAGCTATGCACAAAAGTGTATGCTATATATGATTAAATTGGAGTCTTGATCTAGCATATTTCACAGTTAAAGAAACATGTTTCATCCTTTGCGGCTCTGTCTTTCCCAGCATGCACTTCTTATTGATATATTACTTTATTAATATAGATAATACAGAAAGAATATAATAACACAGTCGATAAGCTGGGCTTAGCTGGAGAAATTGCATGGCACGGAAGACTACCTATTGCACAGGAAGTTCCCGAAACGACAGGAAAGCACGCAATCCAGTAAGTCTACCAGGAATGCCTGCGGTGACCAAACAAGATTGAGAAAGAAGCCTATTGCTGTGAAAATTGAAGATGATATACTTCTTTAGATGTATCAGATGGAAGGTGCATACCGATGAGAACTCAAAGGCAAAAGGATACATCCGTAACAGTTGTGAAACACAGTCAACCCACTGCAAATCAATTTTAAATGTCAAACAGATTGAATATATAGCCAGAACAATCTAAGAAATGAATACGCAACAAGCAACTAAACCATATTCCCGGAACTTTTGCATGACATGTGACTTGTTTTCAGGATTATATTCCAACAATTCTCACACCTACAAAAAGATGCAATGCAATCAATTCATATGAGATCGGAAGAGCGCGAAATGTTGTCTGTTTATCGGTATCACATAACTGTGGAAGGGAACTTGTTCATATCTACACAAGATAAGATAAAATCATCCCCTAGACAATGTTTGAAAATGCGAAAATAAATATATAGGTGGTTTTTCTTTGTCAGGCATATGCCTCAACATAACAAAAATACGTCAATTGAGAGTTAAAATAGATCAATAAAATAGTTATAAAGTAGCTTCAACTGAAAAATGTCACTCAAGTGGAGAACAGAAAGGGATTTTTTCCCCTCTTTTGTTTAAAGTATCTTCTAGAATTTAGAAAGTAAGATGGGGAAAAAAAAAGAGGAAAGAGATGAGAGGAGAATTAAAAGAGCATAAGTAAAATATATAATAAATAAATGTAAAATAGCCTTGCAATTATCATCACGTGCATGTTGCAGCCTTAGAACTGAAAATTGTTGGAGTTTAGAAGGGAATGGGTTAGGAAGGACAGAGACATGGAATAAGAGATAGTGGTGTTTTACATTCAAGCTTTTTATATTTTAATAAATTGATGGGCCCAAAGTCTCGTACGACATAGGAAAAAAAGGAAGAGAGGGAAAGAAGCCGGGGGGGGGGGGG
>CAVNYN010233537.1:0-14489 GCA_963692815.1 Nyctanthes arbor-tristis
AGATTGGGTTGCAATTACATAGTAAGCCTATAGGGTAGTTCAAGGTGTTCAACTTCGATCTAGTTTGAACTTTTGTTTTCTGATCTAAATATGGTCGGTTTTGCGTAATTATTGTTTCTACATACTCTTCATTTAAACTACTATCATATCCCACGTCAAAACTCACAATTTGTACCAAGCATTGCCCTAAAATCCTCCTAAACGACATTATGTTCCGATGAAACACTGACCTCGACCACTTTTGCTTCTGAGTCGAATTTCTCCCAAACAAAAAATCCTCACCACTCCTGCAAATACCCTATAGAAAGCTTGTGAAATTTCCTACAAAATGGGAAAAAGATCATGGAAGTTTATCAAATATAGATCAAGTTACACCAAGTTAAATCAAGCACAAAAACACACCTTTTGGCCCTCAAAACGGCCCGTCTTCTGCGTCCCAATCCATGCCTTTAGAAATCAATTATAGTTAGCCATAGACTAAATCCCATCCAACGGCTTAAGTTTAAACTTTACCTAAAGTCTCGATCCTTCTCTATGGCCTTTCAGCCAATCAGATTTCAGCATTCTATACGTGCCCTCAACGCTCACTATTTAAATCTGCTCATTTCATTCTGTTGATAAATCAATCGCAACTCCACAAAATTTCATTGTCGTTAAGAATTTCGTCTTTGAGTTTTAGTTTCCTGGCCTGAAATAGGTAGCATGGCCACTGAAGAACCAGTTGTTCCGACGGAGGTTGTGGCTGAGCCGGGAGGCGATAAGCCGGCGGAGGAACTGAAACCTCCGGCGGAAACCACCAAGTTGAAGAAAGCCACCACCAAGAAGGAATCGAAGCCGAAGAAGGCTGCTGCGCCCAGAAAGCGGAATCCTCCTTATCTTGAGGTATTCAATTGTTCCATTTATTTTATTTTATTTTCTTCTCTTCAGTTGGTCCTGTTTTATTTTTGGATTTAGATCTTATGCTTATATTTGTTTGGTGGAAATTTGTGTTTTAAGATGATTCAAGATGCGATTGTGACGTTGAAGGAGAAGACTGGATCGAGTCAGTATGCGATTACGAAGTTCATCGAGGAGAAGCAGAAGAATCTTCCCCCAAATTTCAAGAGGCTTTTGCTTATACAATTGAAAAAGCTTGTGGCTTCTGGAAAGCTGGTTAAAGTGAAAGGTTCCTACAAGCTTCCGTCGGCTCGTTCATCGGCTGATAATCCTGCTGCTCCTGCACCGGAAAAGAAAAAGGCTGCTTCTGTCGCCAAGCCAAAAGCTCCAGCCAAGAAGGCAGCCCCTTCAAAAGCCCAGCCCAAGCCAAAGGCGGTTCCTGCCAAACGCAAGACTGCCGCCAAGCCGAAGCCGAAGACTGTCAATGCTAAGCCGGCTGCAAAACCAAAAGCCGCTGCTGTGGAGGCAAAGCCAAAGGCGGCTGCGAAGCTGAACGTGGAGAAGAAGCCAGCGGCGAAGGTAGCAAGGACTTCCACGAGGACGAGCCCTGGGAAGAAGGTGGCAACGGCGGCTCCAAAGAAGGTAGCGGCTCCAGCAGCTAAAAAGGCTTCAGCTAGAATCTTGAGACCGAAGAGCGTTAGATCTCCGGTGAAGAAAGTAACCACAAAGATAGGACGGAAGTGATAGGGGAGGGTAGTCGGGAAAATATCTACTGTTTGTAGGGATAAGTTTGTAAATTGATGACAAACCCCTTTTTTTTTTGTTTTTCCCCCCCTTGTCGTGTTAATTAACCTAGTACTTTAGTAGAGTATCTAATTTTCATGTTGTTTTTAAGTTTTGGGAATTTCAATCAGAATGGAATGCGTAGTTGTGTGTTTCGGGGCCTTCTCTTCAAAATGATAATTTGTGTTTTGTTATACGAGCTGGCACAATTTAGGCTTCTTGAGAGTGTGAGGGAGAAAATAATTATAACGTTAAGAATTTGTTAATTTGAGTATTTTAGATTGATCAGTAACCTTCACGTGTGAGGCTAAAGGTCTTAAAAATGGGTTTTCAAAAGTCAAGTTTGAGTTTTTCATGAGATTGGAATGCTCTAATGTGGTACTTTTTGAGCCGGTTTTTCTATTGTTCAAAAGATTGTGTGGTAGCACATTATTGAGTATGTTGGAGGTTTATCACCCAACACTTAATGGTGTGTCATATTATCTATTAGACACGATGTTATAATATCTAAAAGACACTATAGAGTGCCCTTTCCGAGTATTTGAATTTCTTCCCTTTGAGGGAAAAATTGGAAAAACTTTTTATTACGAAGCCCGTGTAATAATACAAAAATATCAAAATACTACTAGTATATCAAGCGGTGAATTTGAACATAGATTTCCTATCAGTGATCAAGACTGGTAAATATTTTTAAATTAAACGGTATATTAAAAAAATAATTTTAAAAGTTATTTTTTAATAATATTAATTGAACTTTTATCAATATTTGCGAAAATGATTATAAGTCTATTTTTATAGGCGGGAAGGAGTATATATCAAAGTAGTCATATGGTCTCTAACATGTTCACATCATATTCATGCTCATATGAAACGAAAGCCCAAGGAGTTGAGGACCGGCTTGATATTTTATAATGTGTCAACGGTGCTTTCTGTCTTAGGAGTTTCGACGTCTCTAAGAGATGTTAGTGGGGTTGAAAAGACAACTCTAATGGACGTGTTGTGTTGGCAGAAATGAAAACCATGCAGATATGATCAATTATTGATCAAATTTTCTATGAAAATGGATTAGGCTTTATGTGTGGAGCCCGATCCCTTATATAACGATCAACTCAGACAAAAAAATATGCCCCACCATTTGGACAACTCATTCTTGCTTCCCAGCTCCCATCCTTCCTCCCAAAACCCCTAAATTTGATCCGAGCAAACGCACCACTACCTTACCCGAAAATTTCGCCGATCGCCTACCACTCGTCGGTGACAATTAGAACTTCAAAGAAGAAGATTCGCAAAACCACAAGAAAAAATTTAGGTTCCTCCCGTTTTTTATTCTCTCTTATGTCTCATTCTTATCGTAGTTTTTTCACAATCGAAATCTGGAATTTTTTGGTGCTATGCCTCAACTCCATCGTCGCTACTGTAGCCAGTAAACTACTGGTAGTGGTAGGTAGTATCCAGTGGGTACATATTTCGGCATTGACAACTCAAATCTTATTTCTTCTACTTTTATTTTTTCTTTTTCCCTTGAATGTTGATTCTGGTTGGTGTTTATTTGTGCCTAGAATTAGTGACTACCAACGAGCTTGAAACTCTAAACGTCTAATAAAAATGGCAGATTGGCTTCACAATTTCTTCTTCCGTCAAAACATCTGTAGCGAGACAGACAGAGATAGAAAACCAGTAGTACAAGTTAAGAAATATAAGGTAAACAGATATCACTGTTAGAAATAGAATGTAAACAGAACCCACTGTAACGAATGTAAACATAACTTATTGTTAGAGATAGAAGGTAAACATAGATTACTGTTAGAAACAGAGAGTAACCAGAAGCTTATGTAGCAAACTAAACAGAAATCGAGGCCTGTGCTTGATACAGTGTCCCTAAAACAGATTCGTCCTCAATATGCTGAGCGTCTGTTTCCTACAATATAACAGCCGAGACCGGGAGGAAACAATGTTGGAATAGAGTAATAAAATTCCTAACTAAGCGAATCAAACACGTGGCTGAACAGTATCACGATAAGAAGGTTCCCGATAAGAAAATGTGGAGAATTCGTGTCTCAAAAGGTCTGAAAATGGTCTTTTATATAGGCAAAATAAGAGATGTCAAAAGCCAAAAAATAGATGTGACTTCAATAGAGTTGAATGATAGAAACATCAACAGTCACAACTTTTCATATTCCATCATATAGTTTAAGTGTTAAAATTTCATAGTTTATTTTAGCAAAACTAGCTCAGATTAGGCGGGCACTTTCTGACACGCCCCACCCCTAGTACCTCTAACTTACTAGAAGAGTGAGGTGCGCTGACGATAAATTTTAACCTAGAAGCTAGAATTTATCGTCAAGGCTCATGAATATACTACTTTCCTAGAAAAATTTCGACAGATCTCATCTGCTTTGTAAACAATCCAACCTACATAATACCCAACATAAACCCAAATACGCTTCACAATGTAATAATTTTCCCAACGCCAACACACCAATATCCCAGAAACTATAATTTCTCGTTATAAGCAACATTAATTTATGATCAAGCCTACCAACACCTCACAACTTAAGAATCATAACTTTTCTATTTATAACACTTTACTTATGAAGAAATATACTAAAATCAAGTAGAACTTACAACAGATGCCCAATGCATGGTAATAAACTTATCATGTCCAAGTATATAAATTATCCAAGTATATAAATTATAATAAGATAAACTCTATAACAATTTCGTTTCATTAGGTGATAGTTCAATTCTGGAAATAAGAGGCTCGATCCTGATGTGTTGCCCAAACTCCAATTGCCACCTGCTGAGAAAATCATTTTGAAAATATATAAGCTAACTAGCCCAGTGTGTGGAGTTTTTTAAATAACCATGTTTTGAAAAAAATCATAATATAACTTCGTAAAATCTCGAATATCTAACATTCATAATTTAAACTCAATTCCAGTATAACATGGACATTTATAAAATCATTACGTGCTGGAAAATATCATGAATATCATTTTATTCTAACAATCATCATAAAATTCATAAACTTAAATTCATCTCACATCGAAACATTTATAGAAACGTTGCAATACTCGTAAGTATCATGAAAATTATTTCTTTTCAAGATCTTCATAGAACTTTCACTAAAATGTATCCGACATCCCATGAACATAATATCAAGTCATATGCGCGTAGATATCAACTTGGGCTATAAGTACTTTATGACCCCTTCGCCCTAGGCGGCACAATGAACAACTTAAGCCATAGCTAGCACATAGGCCTCTTCGCTTGAGCGGCGTTCATTTGGTCAACTTGAGCCATAAGCCCTTTCGCCATAGGTGGCATATCATTTGGTTAACTTAAGCCATATAGTCCCTTTCGCCCGTAGACGGCTTATGCATAATATTAGCTACACATTTGGGGGTTTCATGCATCTTAAATCATGTTTTAACTCAAACATTTCTTTAAAATCATGAAGTATCATTTTATACAAACATTCACATGAACTTTTCTAAAGAAAATCTCAACTTTCTGAAATTTTATAGAAATACGTAATCATCATAAACATTGAAAATTCGCGTGAAATCAAAGCATAATAATTTTCATTTAGAAAGAAAAGAAAAGGAAAGTCTACACTCACCGGCTAAGTAGCATCATTTCGTGTTTCACTTCCTTTTAGCCCATAACGTTTCATGTGACATATAAAAATTCTATTTAACATATAATTTCTTTCTGTTTCTCAATTCACACACATAACTCAATTCTTTTACTTATCCTTACTAAATTCTATTTATTTTCTTTTTAGCTTATTTACTAGTTAATGAAATTAATTCAATTAGTTTTATCAATATGAGATTTACTTTTTGAGTTACAAGTCCCACGTTCGTTTAAATCCTCCAGATTTATCCATTTGTTAAGAAGATATACGTGTGTCCCTTTCTTATTATTAGTCTAACTTTACTTCATCTAATCTTAATTAACACAAATTCTTAATCTTTAATCACTTTCCCGCACTAATGGATATATATATATATCTAATACGAAATTTCAAACATGACTTTCCTTATTTAGCTCAAATTACATCATAAAATCAAATAACTTAGGGCTTCAATATTATATTGTAAACCTTAGGAATTTATTCCATAACATAAGTTTGAAATAAAGCATAAATTATTCTTCTTAGATCTTTGTATAATTAAACTAATCTTTGATACTCACTTTTAATATTCACATTTTTAATATGAAGTAAGGATAAAGAGATAAATATACTTTATTAATTTCTTTTAGGTTACAAGTCTTATATTTCTTTATCTTTCTTAAACTAGGATTTCACTTACTAAATTTACATGATTCTCCTTTATTCTTCGTATAATTCCAATTTCATGTCTTAAGAATAACTCCACACCGTTGAGAAATATAAAGAGCTAATGCACTTAATTAATTTCTCATGTTAAAACCAATAACTTTAAACCTTAAAATTTTTCATATCCTTCATATATCTCAAAAATTTCATATGCATGTCGTTTATATTGACAACTAGTTATCATCCCTTTTAAATTCATCACATGAAACCATTTATACACACACACACACACACACACACATATATATATATATATATCAAAAACCTACTTAAGCATAATGTAAAATTCCACTTACCTCTTGAAATCAACCTAAGTCGAAAAATTCAAATTGGTTAAAAGCTCAATTCCTTAATTCGTGACTGGATCCTGTTTATTGCTCTCTCTTCATTGTTTTGGCTCAGTTAACTACTTCCCGACTCCCTTTTCTCGGTCCCTCTCGTCTCTCTTTCTCCCTGTTTCTTGTTTCTTTGTTTCTTCTTTCTATTATATATATATATGTATGTATGTAATGCCAATTGGTTCCAATCCTCATAAGAATCTTTTGGACCGCTTTGATTTCTTTGCATTTCATGTTTTTTTTCACTTTAACACTTTAATCCTTAATTTTATGTGCGTTTTTAATTGGGTCCTCATTTTTCACTCTATCATATGGAACGAAATGTCAGGAAAATTGGGATGTCACACTTCTGGTCTAGCATTTGTGTATGCAAGCCGCGCTAGAACACAATTTCAATGGTCCGAATTGTATTTCTAATCAGTGATTTGCACCCCCAACGGGTGCGCATAGAAAAGAGAGCCTCTCAGCTACACAATTTACATATGACAAATATGTAAATATATTTAACCAAGTAATTAGATGACAACCTTTCCAATGTGGGGAAATAAACTTCGAGACTCAATTTCTCATTCACCCAACCATCATTTTGGGCAAATAAACATATGTTTTCGAAGCTCTCAATAAGGAGAACACAAATCTGAATTAATATCTCAAATTTAAGAATCGAATAGCCCTCAAAGTTATGTACAAAATACCCCTTTTTCCAACAAGAGAAGGCTGTCATGTAAGATAACCTAGAGCTCTTATACTTGACTGATAACAGTTTTAGAGTCCACTATTTTATAGTCTAAGAAACGGCCAACAATAAATTTATTGGCCTCAGCGTCCTCGGTCTTATATTTCCGTTCAAGAGATGTCCACAATTCCCTTGCCGTTTTCTTTGCAACATACACATTGTATAGCGAATCAGCCAAGCAATTCATTATTCTAACAAAGGAAATCAAAACGTTTTCAAGCATCAACAACATTGACAGCTTGAATGTCTCCGTGACCTTCTTCAATGATAGGAGCTTTTCTATTCAAGAATCAAACATTTCTGCTGTCACCTCTTAAAGTTCAAGCCACTGAACTTCTCTGGTTTTTCCCATGATTAACTGGAATAGTTATAGTTGGAACAGCTTAAGTCACAACCAAAGTTGGCACTTGAAGCATAGCCGAGATCACTTGTGCACCAGCTTATTAACTAGAAAACAAATTTCTATATAGCTTCAATTTAATGAAGGTGATGAAATACTTATAACCACCTTTTGTTATCAAGTCACATACAACTGTATGAATCAAAATCAAGTAGTTTAGTATTTCTTTGGTGTATGTATAACCACTTTTGGTTAAATGCCCTTATATTGGAAGACCTTCTTCCATATCCATGAATAGTTTGGAGTACCTTTTTCCCCATTCATCTTTGGGTTAACTTACAAACATAATAGGTTTCTTTCTAAAATGTTCCCGACAACCTAAACATATATCACAAAATGTAATAGGTTTTGCCAACATATTAGAGCCACATATTAGAGCTAGATATTAAGATTGCACTAATAATTTCTTGTACAATTCTTTCGCTCAACAATACTAAACTTTCATCAACGTGTTGCACTTCATATATGACGCCGTGTCATAAGTGGTTCGTACTAATCAGATTGCACTAGTCATTCTTATTGAGTATATTCTCAATTCTTTTACAGAGAACAAATATCCCTATAATTTCATCCTTGTATAATACATCTGTAACAACTTGTGCTACAATTAACACAAGTAGGATGACCCATGTCATATATAATTTTTCCAATTGGGAATAATCCCAAGCCTTGAAGTTATAGTATTGAGTTTCTCAACTCCAAAAAATTGATGCACTTTCAACTCATTCTATAATTCAATTCTCGCAGATGCAGCTCTAGCTATCACAAAACATGGCCTGAACCATGAAGTGTATAACAAAGTTGAAACCTTAAAGCACTATGCGATCACCATTTCAAGCCCATAGTGTTATAATAGAACAAGATATTCGAATATTCCAAACTTATCTTTCTTTAATGTAAAAGAACAAGTTCTTTAAGAAATGCAAAGAATTTAAGTTTAGGACCCATTATTCCAGAATTTCAGCAAGCTATCACAAACGTCACAGTGAGTCACAAACCACATTTGACCTTTCAAACTATAACCAAATAGTCTGAAATTTTTATACTACTTAGGAGACTCATTATACAACATATAAAAATTTCATATCTAAATAAGAAATTTTGACCAACAAAACAACTCATTCAAGAAGGAGTTCATGTATTCTCGGGTACAGCCTGGCAAGATTCACAAAAAGTGTCATAACTCATTCTATAAGTCTTTAAATTTCTTGATTCCAAGTTCATACGACATGTAACTCATAAAGGGATATTTCCCAATTAAAATTGATCAATTGATGTATACAATCTGCAGTTAAGTTTTGAATTGAGGGGCAGATTCACAACCGTTTCACAGATGAATATATACAACCTCAAAACCTATCTGTGTAACGGGACAAGAGTAAGCATACACTTTCCAAACTCATAATCCTAGATACGACGAGGTCATGAAAGACTCATGACAAAGAATAGAATTGAATACCTCCAATCAATTCAAACCATAACCATGTTTACCTTTTCCAAGACTGTAGCCCCAACAATTTGTAATCATATCAAGCACTATTTCTTGCATAGATTGTAGAAGCTCCTCAATTCCATTTCAATCTTCATTTCCCACAAAATTATCTTCAACCTCCAACTTGAGCCATAATTAAAATCATATATCAAATGTGATATATCAACTCTATAATTACACAATTTATATGCAATTTCGTACAATCAAAATATAGATTTTTGTCATAGTTGATCAACAAGAATAAGAATTCTTTTATACCTACCGCAAGTCATACCTTATTATCTCAAAGTTAAACTATGACTTTGTCAAACAACCTGTATATCTATTTTCTACGAATCTGTTTTAAGATTGTTAGAAAATCAATAGTACAAGTTAATAAACAGAAGGTGAACATAGATTACTGTAAAAAATAGAATATAAACAGAGACCACTACCAGAAACAGAATGTAAACAGAACCCACTGTCAGAAACAGAAGGTAAACAGAAACATAATGTAAACAGAATCCATTGTTAGAAATCAAAAGTAAACAGAGACTACTGTTAGAAAATAGAGAGTAAATAGAAGCCTATGTAGAAAACTAAACAAAAACCGAGACCTGTGTTTGATACGATGTCCTTAAAATAGATTCGTCCCCAATACACTGGACGTCTATTTCCCAGGATACAACAATCGAGACCTAGAGGAAATAATGTTGGAACAGAGCAATGATATTCCTACCTAGGCAAACAAATCACATGCCTGAACCGTATCGCGAGAAGAAAGTTTAAGGTAAGAAAATGTTGAGAATTCGTGTTTCTCAACAGGCCAGAAAATGGTCCTTTATATAGGCAAAATAAGACATGTCAAAAGCCAAAAAATAAATGTGACTTCAATAAAGTTGAATAATGGGTACATCAACAGTCGCAACTCTTCACATTCCAGCACATAGTTTAAATATTAAAATTTCGTAGCTTATTTTAGCAAAATTCAGTCAGATTAGGTGCCCACTTCCAGTCCGGCATTCGTGTACGCAGGTTGCGCTTGCACACAAGTTCAATAGTCTGAAGTGTATTTATTATTCGTGATTTGCACTCCCTGTAGACGTCCACAAAAGAGAGTCTCTCAACTACACAATTTATATATTACAGATATACAAACATATTTAACCAAGTCATTGAATCATTACCTTTCCAACGTGGGATGAGGTTCTCCTAGTACTTAAACTCATTTCTTATGACAAATTTTGATACTCAATTTCTCATTCACTCAACCACCATTTTGGGCAAATAAGCATAGGTTTTCGAAGCTCTCGACAAGGAGAATGCAAATACGAATTCATATATCAAATTAAATAGTCGGATAGCCCTCAAAGTTATGTCTAAAGTTATGTATAATGTTAAAATTTACTTTTTCAATACTATTAAATGAACTTTTCTTAATCTATGTGAAAAAGGAATATGACCATGTGACGGAGGTAGTATAAGACAAGAGAGTAAAGAATTCAATATATAAAAACGAATAAGAATAGCATATGCAGTGAAAATTCCAATGAAATGGTTCTATATTTTTTAGTTGTTTTCTAAGCTTCACAACACAATTCAAAACAATCATTTAATTTACCACGTATTATGACATGTGAGAAAATAGAAGGTTTTACATTTGTAATATTTCCGAGACCTCTCATCCCAACATATACAACTGCAATTTCTTGAAGAACTTTGCATATGTTGTTAGGGTATCTCCAACCCACGCTAAAAATAGCGTGGGTTGGCCCATTATGGAATCCAATTGTATCTCCAACCAGATGCCAAATAGGAATTCCAAAAGGCATCCAAAAATTGCAAATAGCGGCTTTATGCAGTTCCGTATATTTATGGAGTTGCCATTGAATCCATTATTTATTTTTTTTATTTTTGCTTTTTATAATCCTATTTTATACTAACTTTGACGCTCTTATATTTTATTTTTTCTTAATGTCATCCAACATCTTGTCCAATCTTCCCATTATCGCTTAATTTTAATTGTATCATTTTTATATGATTTTAGTATTTATATTTTAACATTTTGTTATGTGTGTCTTTCCAACTATATAGATTTTTTTCCCTTTGTGATGAGTCCCGTTTGATGTTACAGGATTACCGACATGTTGTCCTACTTATATTTCAATGTTATATTAAATATAATATTTTTGACTATTTGTTTAAAATTTTTTATGTGTAATAATTAATAAACAAGAATATAATTGATCAGTTTTCTATATACATTACTTATCGAATATTATAAAACATATAGAAAATGTGAAATAGAAAATATGTGGGGTTCTTTTTAGATTTATGGGTTGGGTAAGTTTTGTGAAATTGAGCTTGAAAAACTATATTTTAGAGTTGTACGTAAAACTATAAAATAGAGTTTTTTTGGTTGGAGATGACCTTTGTAAACTGCTTAAATTCATCAATTCTCAATTCACTTCGATAACCGAAGTGAAGTGTAGAAGCAAATGGCCATAAAACTAGAACATGACAATTGAGGTTTAGAAAAGATGATGTTACGAAAGTTGAAATGGTCGAGAATGTTAAGATACGAGAGCCGAGAAAAATTGATAGGACAAGAATGGAGTACCTAAACAAGATCAGAACTTATCAGCTGCCAGGCCATTGATGTTTGGTTTGGACTTTCTAAGGGTGACAGACTAACGGAGGAGAATGACAAAGAGAGGTAGAGAGACGAGTTAGGGCATGGGGTTTTTCTAGATATATATTTAAAAAATAATAATATTTGTTTTTTTTGTTTAAATATATACGAGTTGGGTCAAGTTGGTTCTATACTTCTCCTTGAACCTGAAACCATCCAGAACCCACAAGTGGACACATTACATTAGTCCGTCATGAAACTAGATGAGTAATGCTTCCTTTTTTTTTTTTTTTAATGAAGGCAAGTAATGCTATTTCTATACACTTATTTATCGCATATAATTTGTATATACGTTCCGTGAATTTATTTAAATGGATCTTACTTTATCTTTCATGTCATAACAAAATTTAAGAGCGTGTGGTTTGCAAAAACAATTTAAGAGTGCTGTAAATTCAATGGAATCTATATATATATATATATATATCAAAGTTCTTTTATCCAAAAATTTTTAATATATATATCCATCTATTTATCCATCTATTTATCTATCTGTCTGTCTGTCTATCTTATCTAGGAAGTATTTTCTAATTTGGATTAGACTATTTTCTTTTTCACTTATTTGTGTTAATTTTTAATTATTTTTTATTTATTTTTAAATTGATTCATTATTATGTTAGTTTTTTTCTATATAAATAATTATGGATAAATGTTGTTTAACTAACATTTCATAGTTTTATAAAATTCCCATTATAGTATAGTCATAGAGAAAAATAAAATATTTGATTTCTCAAAGTCTAGAAATGACAATAGGTCAGGTCGGGATGGATCGGGTATGTTATACCCGTTACCTTAGCCATTAAAAAACTTTTTGTCCCATCGCCATACCCATTCCTACTTAAATGAGGCACGGGCTGGGCACGAGCCAGTGCGGGGAGTTACCAATTTGTTGGCCTATTTATATATCTATATATTTTTATTTTCATTTTTACTGAATGAATAATATTATAAACATGGAGAGTGTCCGCAGTATGGAATTACGATTGTTACTGAAATTACTAAACTTTCTTCATAAGCTTTTTACTTTTCAAACCATTAGAATTTTTAATAAATATTTTTGTTTTTGACAAGAAATTGTTAAACGGGCTGGTTACGAGTAAAAAATATGATAACCTTCCCGGACTCATTCTTAAGTCGGGCTAATTTCTTTATTCGGTCCCCAACCTGATTACCCATTTAGTCATGTATTCTCTGTCTTAATAGAGTCGGGTATCCGCATGTATTGGGTTTGACGATTTTTTTACCATCTTTACTGAGTTCACTTAGTAACATTCTATATCAAGTAAAATATAATAATTATTAGTTAACAATAAGATAATCAAAATATTAGAGTTTAATATGACTAACTATACATTACTTAACATTTTCTACTAATATTAAGATATAATTTTATTTTGTATCTTCTCGTGCAATACGCATGTGTGAGAATCTAGTTACGTAACATTACTCAAACTAAATAGCATGCTTTTAAGTTGATGAGTTTTGAACCATTCCTTGTTTTCTTTTGGTCATCCGAAATGTTTAAGTATCCTTCAAAGTTTTTCTAGAAACTAGTTTTTGCGCGTGAGTTGCATGTGTTTTGCGTCACTTTTCACTTGAATTTGTGTGGAATTTGTTATCATTATAGATATATCGGCCTTGTTAAATTTGTCAAAGTTTAAAAACCATGTGGAATTAATAATTTGAGAAAGCCAACACGTTCATGCAATTATATGGTTAAACAGATAATTAAGTACCTTTGAGAAGATTAACTCTGTAGTAGAGTAATAAACTTATCAATGACCAAAATATATGATTAAATGAAATTTACTAAAAAGACACTTGTAAAATAGAACATGTTAGATTAATAATTTGTATATAACGATAGAATTAGTTCAAAGAAATCAAGAATTATGTATCTGATACAACATTGTATAATTTGGTAAGCATAATAAAAAAAAAAGGTACTTTGTAACTACAAAAACAAGTGAAACCACAAGATTCATGGAATGTCATATGGAACAAAAGGAAGCAAAATAAAGCAACCAAAGTTTTCTTTTCTTTTTCTCTTCTTTCTTTCTTTCTTTCTTTCTTTTTTTTTGGATAGCAAAATAAGATGATGGATATTTTTACTCAATCTTACTTAGCATCTTCTTTTTGGAGATTCATATTTTGGAAGCTGGAAGAGCAATTTTTTTTCTATTGGTAATGAATTTAGAACCTTAGTGTGACCGAGGCTACCACTCAATTTAGGTACGAAAATTTCACCTATTGTGTTGTTTTCTGTCTCCAATTGAGGTGCAAAGTTCTAAAAGGAAACAACTTCGTATTTGTAAGTTGATGCATATGACTGTGATACAATGGTCTTCCCTTGTCCATGTGAATTTTGCTTGACTTCATTTGCTTTAATATAGAAGACACATTTCTTATGCAAAGTCATTCTAACATTTTCTTCAATCTTTTTGTTCTGTGAAGATGTAGTAAGTATAAGATTTCAGTCAACGGTTTTGAAGAAAATTATGCGATGAAGTAATTAAACATGATTAAATGATTTATTATTTGAGAAAGTTTCATAAGTTCATAAGTTGAACTTTGGAGAAAATCTTCAGCTACTTTTCCCATTAAAGATGCTATGAGATTCCTAGTAAAATCTTGAAGTTCAACATTTGATCATGCCCTATATTTTATGATAAAATTCAAAGAATATATTTCTGTTTAGAAACTGGAATTGAAAAGACTTAATAATAAGTTGGAGAAGAAAAGAAAAAAGTTGCAGAAAATGGTAAAAAAAATATTAGAATGTAACCTTGGTTTAGTGATAGCATTAGGTGTTTTGTAAAATCTGTACTAAAAAGATTCCTCGGCATTTATT
>CAVNYN010233547.1:0-26842 GCA_963692815.1 Nyctanthes arbor-tristis
TCATGACCCAATCAACTATTTCATTATCGGAAAAAACTTCTAAAATACCAAACTCACAACCCCCAGGATTAAGTTATATCAATAAAGATAATTTGAGAATTTTACAGGTAAAACATCAAATACATGAAAAAAAAATTAAACTCCAAAAGTTAAAATGCACACCAAAATTTTTTTTATCATTTTTTTTTGTTGTTATTTAAATATGTAAATAAAAAAAAGCTTAAGTAGAATGAACATCATCATTTATTAAGGCTTGCGATTAATAGGGTAAATAAGTTCAATTGGAACCAATTTATTTGCATGTTTTCAAAACATCTTGTTTAACCTATGCTTGTTCCCCATTCAAATGAACCTTGTTCCTGGACTTATTTTCACTAGTAGGAAAGTGATTTTTTCTTTTATATTGTTTGTTTAAAAATCTATGACAATTAGTTTTTAATGTCCTTTTAACTCACAATAAAAGTAGATAGGCACATAATTTGGAAAATGAATATAATGCTTCTAACGGTGATTTTTAGTCATGTTCACAAAATTTGAATATCTAGACTTCACATATCAATGATGACCACAACAAGAATGAGTATGAGATGAGTGATACTTACCTAAAGTCCTATGTGATTATGATATATAATACTTTCTTCTTCCAACTGGGTTTCTTTTCATCTTAGTTTGACCTGTTTCATGACATCTAATATCAGCTACTATATGCCTTCTTGTCATATTCTGAACTTCATTGTTAGATCTACATTTTTTATTTCAGTTTAGTGTTTTGATCTGTGCAGATATGTTTGCACTGGCTTTAGTTGTGCCAGATCTATCTAGTTTAGGCTCTTATAGACGTGTCCTTGACATAATTTTGTTAGCCTAAACCTATGTTTGATATACAATTATACTGCCTTCAGATTTTCCATATGCCAGTTGAGACTTGGTCCTGGTTGTAGGCATAGCAAAAGAAGTAGAAGAATTTTTGTTTGAAGACTTGACGGAATTATCTGAAAGATCTTGATGAGAGCTTGTAGCTAGATTGTATTAGATTCACATGTTCACGGCTTAATATTTGCTTGGGTTATTTACAACATGGAAGAAGTTCAATACCTAGTAAATGATGGGAGATGCAATGGTTGGTGACCTTTCCAACCACTGAATGGAAACCGTCATAATTAGCATGAACCAAGGTCTATTCAATCACTTTCTACTGGGGTGCCTGGTGACGAATAACATGCATGAGATGATTTAGAGCTGATACCAAAGAACAATGCTTGGAATCCTCTACAATCCACACGAATATGCTGACATCTACCTTGCCGTAGCCCGACGAGCAGCTTAATGGGATGTTTAAGTGGTACTGCTTCTCCAGAGATAGGATTAGCTGCTATTCAATCAAGGAAAAAAGGATCATGGCGTTACAGTTCTAGCAAATGAGATGAAGATACCCATACGCTGTATCGATGACTTGAGAGAAGATATATTGGCTAACCACGTCTTGAATGGGAATTTGACACCAGAGGAAAAGCTTAAGTTTATGTCTGTATTAATAATGAAGAAAAAATGTGACTAGCTAATAGATGGTACGAGGGGTTGATCGATGCAGCCTCTATGATTGGGTGCAACTCTCAGTGGTATTGGGAGCATGACATTTTTTATATGATTATTTTACTGCTTATGTGCGTCACTTAATTATCTTTTGAATATGCTAGATTAAAATCAAACTGCTAAATATTGGAATTTGTTGTAAAATTACCTACCTAATTAGATTGTGTGACGGTAAAATTGTCTACGCAGTTTGGGAAAATCCCTAGGGATTCAATAGAATTGTTTGATGGCAACTCGCAATAAGGCATTCAATATATTACAGTACTCTATGATCTAGAACAGGGAGTCGGTAAAATTACATATAGACTAGAAGGTCTAGATGTTTGGAACCAGAACTTGCTTTTTTATTTTAGAATTAATGGCCAGTATAATTGGCATAACCATCAACACGATATAATGCAAATTGATTGTGGTCACTGGGATTACATATAGCTACATGATCAAAAAGTTATCAATATTCAACATAAGGATGCCCCGGAAAATATACACTGCCTAATAAAAGCGAATCCAACCCGAAAGCTATATTAAGTACATGACATAGAGCAACTCATTTCAGGTACAACCTATCAAGTGTCTTGTGACTATTTGAGTAGCAAGCGCAATCTTGTTGAAGTCCGATAACTCTCTTTACTGCTTGGTAAAAGAAAAGTTTTACTAAACATGTGAGTTTGGAAACCCAGTAAGAGGAATCTATTCGAAACACTGCTTTACCTGAAAATATTTACAAGGAGCTAAACAAACAGTTCAAGAAACAATAGGAATGAAAATTAGCAGTAACCCAACTTACTTGCAAATCATCAATCACAATAGAAACACCATGAATTAAAAAAGACATGAAAGCATGTTAGTGGAAAATCCATCCCCAAGTATCAGCCATCAACTGTAGTAATCATGTAACCCACTGCTCGATTGTCATACGCGTTAAACACAACAATTCTAATTACCAGTTTGTTAACCGGCGTGAATTGGTTCCAATTGTGACTACCGCATATCTTATCACCCAGAATCATATAACCCAATTCGCGGTTGCCTTTTTCTACAAGAAATTGTTCTGGACTTTTGCAGCAATAGTTCTCCTTTTTCAAAGGCTTATGAAGGAAGTTTCATGTTTTTCGGATCACATATGTTCTGTCAAATCGAAAAGCTACATAAATGGATGTTTCCTTAAATGGAAACCAGGTACCTTAATGATATATGTGTCCATTCCGTCTTTGACTATTGCTGTATGCAGACATATAATATTTTCTTGCTATTTTCTTCAATTTGCTTTTCGCACTTTTTGGAAATCTTCCATGAAAGAATTGTGAAAACAGCAAGTTTCGGGTAGTTAGGAATGAAAATGTCAAATTATATTGAAATCACAACTGTAGCAAGTATTTTGGACAGTGATAAGATGAAATTACCTGTGAATCCACTCATTGAGAGAGAAAGAGAGAGAGAACTCCTGGTTTCGGTGAAGAAGTCTGACCACCGGCCAATCATTATTCCATTCATTTGCTTAAAGAAAGCGTGCAAGCTTCTTCAGTTAGGTTTCGGTGAAGAAGTCTGACCACCGGCCAATCATTATTCCATTCATTTACTTAAAGAAAGCGTGCAAGCTTTTTCAGATTCCTAACTCACTATTAGTGAGAGAAAATGGCTAAGGAAATCCCCCAGCTACCACAACGGACCTCGAGAAAATCTTCTCCCGCCCACCAATGCTGGATGACTTCTTCACAAATCCAAAATAGTTGAGGAGAGACCCCGGTTTTCAAGCCTGTAACCGCATGTTGTCAACTTCCTTAACATTCTCATTGGCATCAAGAGATTTGATTTGATCAAGGAGATTGTCAATGAATTCAAGCTTGTTTACACTAAATTTTTTTATTTGAAAGCATTTGAAAATATTTGAAAATACGCAAGTCTACATAATCGTAAATCTACTCTGATACCACCCTCATTGTCCGCTTCATCGACTTTGACGTAAATATTAATTTTCAAAGTTGCAATGATATTTTTGAGAAATTATGTTTCAGATTTAATAAGAGAGTTTTGAAAAAAATAATAATTTTTATGATACGGCACTAGAAAAATATTTACATTATGCCGATAGTTGTTTATGCTTGTGAAAAGTGAAAAGTTCATCTTAGATGTGGTGTTAGAAAATTTCAAGGGTGCTTGTATAATCTAATTTTTAGAAAATTTTATGTCCAACTAAAGAATATGAGATTTTATTGTACAGAAAATAAGATTCAATGAGATACTGAAGAAAATGAGTTTCTATATGTTTCCGTTGAGTTTGAGCTAGCATTAAATTTTTCGTCTCTTATTTTAAAGTGTGGCCAAGTAAAGATTTTATTTTTAAGTACTCGAATTTAATTGAAAGATATTAGTAACGCCTATACTAGACTTCTTAGATGGGATTTCGCATAAATGGTATATTGGATTTAGTGGATTTTGATGTGATGAAATACTTTTCTTGAAAGTATGTTTTTATGATGATGAATATAATATACGGGATACGGTAAATTTGTACTCTCGATATTGTGTATTCTTTGGAAAATATATGGTGCCAGCTATATTTTGGATTAATGGAAATAATGTGGCTCACATGTTAGCACGATCTAAAGAACACATTTGAGATAGAGAGTTATGGATTAAGAATATTTATAGATCACATGCTTTTGACTTAGACATTATTTGGTATTGTTTTTGTTTTGGAAATATGATTTATCATGAGGACGACCGGATATATCTGAATCATAAGTATTGGAACTGGGTTTTGTTAAAGGAAAAACGTATGATTGATTGGTGAAAAGTAAATTTGGGAGAAGTGTGGTCAATAATAAGTTTGAGCGGTATTTGATTTTCAGAAAATCTATGAAAATTTTATTTCTTCCAAATTCTATTATATAATAAAAATCTTATTTTCCATTTCAAAAAATAAAAAATGAAAAATATGCAGCGCATTACTTTTTTTTTTTTTCAAGTAAAGTGTAGACTTAATATTGTGAATTTATCTATTAAAACGAGAATTTGAAAAAGAAACAGTGATTTTAGAAAATATTTTACAGCATGCATGTTTCGTCAATTGTGTACCTTACCAAAAAAAAAAAAAAAAGAGTGAGAAGTGGAAAAAATTAATTATTTTCTTAAAGAATGTAACGTTATAAATTTAAGCGGGCAATATTTAGAAGTAAAGCTTTTAAATTTCTATATTTCTAATTAATTGTGTAGTGTTCCCTCCCAAAAAAAAATCACGATTCCAAACTTATTCGAGTCTCGAGAGGTGCCTTTTTGAAAGAAAAAAGAGTCAAACCGGCTTTCAGGAAAATTAAAAAAGGTAAAAAGAGTCGAACCTGTATAACGTTATTAACCATTCTATTAAAGAATCAAAACAAAACAACTAATAGTAGATGTTGTCCCCACGAATTATGTAAATGTGATTTGACCAAATTCTATCTGAAGTTACTTAAACGTTAAAAACGGATTTGCTAACACCCACATAACTATACTTCCAAAAATAAAAGATGAGAACAAAGAATTCACAACACAAACAAACACACAAAATTTTGGTGTGGTACCATATACTCACAATGATACAAAAATAATAAGGCAGTTGAAGAAAATCTGTGTTATAGAACTGTGTAAATATTTGATTATCGCCTGGTGATGATGATGAATACAAAAGCAGTTAAGGGTATGCTCCATCTCCTAAAATAATCAGGTTAATCTACAAAACTTATGTGGTTATAGAGGAGGATAAAAGTATGAAGACTGGGAGAAACCCAGGAAAAGCAAACCCCTAACTGTGGCCACGGTGCGCTGCGAGATATTTGCCGCCAGCATGCTTCCACCAATAACTGCTAAAGATGTACAAATAGCAACTCCAACTGCGCTTTGTGCGTGGCTAACTGGGTAACAAGAAAAATAAGTGAACAAGAAGTTTATCTTGAAAAACACTGACTAACAACTTTTATGCTTTAAAAGGAGAGACTTGTATATGTATTTAAATCTAGTGTTCAGACAGACCACCTCATATGCAAGTCAGATTGAATTTCATGCTCAATTTTCATAAATCAACGTGCTAATAATTGGATATAGCATCTCTTATTCTCATAATTAACACATTGAACCACCTAAGGTCTTAGACAAATGCTTAAAATTTATTTTCATACGTTTTCCAAAGCAATTATTACATGAACGCAGGCAGTGATTTTTTAAGAAGTGGAGGCAAGAGAACTGAAGAAAAAAAAATCCATACTACAACGAGTTGAGGTTGCCCAAGATTATCCATATATTCATAAGTCATAACCCATAGAAACTTCATGCAAGAGAATAAGAAATCTTATAGCAATTGTTGCAATCTGGCTATGATCTCCCCATTCGGTTAGAAATATCAAAATAAATGACCGCACATAAACATTGTCATAAGGGAAAAATGCTGGTCAGCTCCAATTTAAGTTCCAGATGATCTGCTGTCATGATAGAAAGAGAACAAAGAATGGGGAATATTCTTTATTTGCCAGATTCCGCGTTATCTTATTAGCTTGAAAATAATAATTGGAGTAAAATATAAGAGCACAGTAAGAAACTGAATGAACCATAACTATTACTTCAATTATATAGCATAAATATACCTCTAAGTATATTGGCGTACAAAATCTTGAAAAGAAACGTCTGACTGCTTTTTTTCCTTGTCCACCTTCAAGTTTCTCTTCTATCTGAATATTAAGAATTTCAAGCAATTTCCATAGCATGTAATAGAAGTGCATCAAGTCAAAAGATTTAGCAAGGCAACGAAGGACGGATTGAGATGCCGAAACGAGAAGTATCTAAAAACCTTTGGCAATAATTAGTAAACTCCCTCTAAGAGATATCCACCTGTCAACATGTAATCACATAACAAAACAGAGTTAAGAGAGACATAATCTAACAATCTACTACACTTCTCCCATTTTTTTATTAAGGAAAAAAGCCAAATGAATAAAGGGTTGAGTTCTTGCCTTTTTGAACTGTTCAAGTTTACTTACCACAATGAATGACTAGACACTGCTTGATCCATTAACTAAAGAATAGGTTGCATTTGGGCTAAATGCAAACAGTCGAACATATACAATATAATGAAATCAACTTTAATTGACATTATGTGCTAATACGGTCCAAGAAGCGTATAGAAGTTTACACTCATGAAGTATTCAGTCAATGAACTATCCTTAGTGGAAGAATTTAATGAATAGTTTATTTTGATTTAATCTTGTTATGGTCAATCCCATCCATACCAATGAGATCATGACTTATTGAGTCTTATTTATCATGGACAGAAGACCGATCATCTAATCAACTCTATAATAAAGAATATAACTTTTAAGTCCTTGACTCGCTTGACTTTTTCTATAATATGAGCATTGTCTTCTGGAGATAAAGCTAGCTGCACAGACTTAAAAACTTCATTGATTGGTAGCTTTTTTCCTTACTGATCTTTCCCTTCAGTTTTTTTATTGTATGTGGTACCGAAAAGTGTGGATACTGACCAAAGTTATTACTCTCAATTAGTAACCACTTATAGTGCAAAGCAGTCAAGACATATCCCATTCATTTATTAAACAATTTATCTTTATGGAATAAGGATAACAAATTTTGACTGATCTCTTCAGGACGTGTTCTTTTTCAAGTATCTCATTGATATCTTGCACTCATTAAGTAAACTGATTATTTAAAGTTATTGATGCATGATTTACACCAACTAAGATTTGCAAAGTGAAATATAATGTGAAACATAGAAAGGAAGGTAATATTAGGATGAAACTTAGAGTAGCGACCCGAAAATTTTAGTATTTAAAATTTTATTTTCTAAGACGCGTCGCTACCACCTTATGCCAATTTAAATTTCTTAGATTCAATTAAACAATTTAATCAATTGTTTTAAGTTAGTTAACTATAAAAGCTAATTTCGTTATTGATAGGATGATTGTTATCATCATCATCATCATTATTATTTTAAGCACGCAAAAGTTAAGTAGATTAGTTATACTAGTACTACACACGTGCGTTGCACGGAAAGACATTCTTAAAATGATAAGTAAAAATGGAATAGACCATCAATTAACGAATATTTAAAAATGAGAAAGAATCCAATATATATTCCACTGTACTTTCAAAATGAATAATCTCTAATATATTGATCAACTTGATGATATAGGCTTTTGTCAAACAATTAGTCTCGATCTGACACCATATGTTATGGCTTGGCCGTATAGTATCTTAATAAAGTTTTTCCCTCTTATTTCAGTATATTGTGGAATCCTAAAATTTATTGGCTATGACACTGTTTATTTAACTATTAAGTGGGTTAATTGCTTCCTAAATATGAGAGGAAATTAACAAAAGCTAATATTGTTAGGATGCATTTGTAATTCCCCAATTTTTCCCGAGGGATTAAACTAAAACATTTAGCACCAAGTCATTTTATCTTTCATTTTTCTTTTTAACATTTTTTTGAGATAGTAATATAATAATTTGGGCTAATTTATAAACACAGCTTTTATCATATATGTGAACCTAATAAACATGTTCTAATTAAGCCTATATTAATACCCAACAACCTATATACAAATAATATTTACGATGTCTATAAAATATTTCCATATAGCTTGCTAAAAAAACTCAAAATATATATAGCTGGCAAAACCGATTCTGTACATTATATGATTACCAAAAAAGAGGTAACGAAGGCAAAAATAAGAAAATTATTCAAAAATAATAACGATTTCAGTGGATATTTTGAAAAGCCACTGACACATTAGTTGGATCCAAATTTCAATAAGAACCCAATTTAAAAGTGAGTCTTTTCTCGATCCCTCAAGCTCAAATTAAAGCTCTAGATTTTGGATAATCAATCGTCATGATTGCTCTTCATTGAAGGCCATATAATTCAAAAATAAGTGTAAAAGTTTAAATACTATGCTCCAATGGTAAGAAATTTAGTCTAGCACGTGGCCCTCAAGGTAGTTGTATTCAAATCTTGTATTCTCCAACTTTCTGAGAACCTAAATGAATTCCCTGTTCATATCTCCTTGTAAAAGATAAGGAAGCAATAATAATAATAATACGTAATAATAAAAATAAATGAGTGATTTAGCTTTCAAAAGATTACAGCTTTGATTGCGAAACACCACCAATCATACTTAAAAACCTCTAATGCTTCTTTATAAGTTTTTCTTATTTTATTTTCTACCATGACATAATTGCAAACAACGGCTGAGGGTGTACTTTATAAAATTAAAATGGAAGATATGTGATTTAAGGCGGATAAAATCCCACATTGGATTAAAAATATAATATTGTCTAATGAAGAGATATCCATGTAATAACTAATAAACACAAATCTAATATGAGTGTCCTTTTAAAACAAATATATAATAATATGAGCATATTAGAATGTATAGATTCCCACATCGGATTATATAATAAAATAGAAAAAGGTTGAATATTATAAAAGTGGATGTTAGAAATGCAATTTACAAAGAGAATTGAATTGTGTCCTCACATCGGGTTGATACCAAACAACGGCTGAGAATGTACTTTATAAAATTAAAATGGAAGATATGTGATTTAAGGCGGATGAAATCCCACATCAGAATAAGAATATAATATTATTTGGTTGAGTCTATATAAAAGTAGAAGTTGAAACACATGTAACATAATTTTTATTGGCCTAACTATTGATTTTCAGCCCAATTACAGTTAAAAGCTTTTTACTATATAAGATAGTTGATTTTGGGCTTGGGAAAACATTGCACTTAGCCCAAAAATCAAATGGGTTGTGACAGGAGGCAGTGCGTTCACATCACAAAAGGTACGGCAAAAGACTGACCATGACAGTTACAGCACTGAAATGGGCGGGAAAAATAAAAAAGCAACTTAAGTGCCTATATATATATATATATATAGATATCATGATTCATAATTAACTTTTGTGAATTTATTTTTTTCTTTGAGCCAATTGAATTTCTTATATCAAGTCCAATTTATCTCACAACTTAACTTACTTAGGTCCAAATTTCTATTTGTCAAATCCAAACAATTCTCCAATCTCATTCAACATATTTTGTAAAGCCCAAACGAGTACCCTATATTCTACATCAGAAATTCTTTAAGTTTGTTAAATTATTTTGTCTTAGGCTAGTTGAGCCCAAACATGTAGGCTTGCACTCCAAGAAATTTCCCCATTAGATGATTAGGGCTAAGCAATTTTCCTTACCTATATAGATGCACACATCTTAACCCTTTTTCATTAAACTATCTAGTAGCCAAGCAAATAAGTTGGTATCTTTTTCTCCCCATCATTCTCCCACTGCTTCCCCTCTCCTACTCACCGAATGCACTTTTTTTTGCAAGTGAAAACACGAATGCCAACCAATTTCCTCATCTCACCACTATATTACTACCATATCATACTCACTGACACACATGCATATATAAATATGTATTTACACACTACATAAGCAAAATCCCTACATGCATACTAAGGGACTCACGATTTATCATAGGGAATTTATGCATGTTCCACTAAATCCCTCTTCATAATATATATCAACCACCACCTTCATCGATTTCATTTATTTAGAGAATGACTTCTACCCGAGAACTCTCGCACGCACACCGACTTTCTCTCTTTCGGATATGTAGAGTTGAGAGGGGGTGTCATGTGTTAAATTATTTTCTTATTAGCTTTCACTTTCAAGAGTTTTCATACGTTTTTATTTATTTATTATTCTTGGTCTAGTATGTAGATAGGGAAGTTTTGGTAAAAATAGTTACGTTTTCTTAATGATTGCTTATTAATATGCTTATTTCCTTTTTTTTATAATTATTATTATTTTACGCTTTTTCTTCTTAATTTATTCAAACTAGTAGACTAGTCTCTAGAAAATATTATTTTCAATTTCTTTTAACTTTGTTTCATGTCCAGTCAAGTTTAAGAAAAACCTTTATTTATTATCGATTTATTTTATTTAGATTGATTCTAACTAAATTATTTTTCAATAATTAGTACATCATCTAGCGCTCGTATTTAACCACTACACTCCATTTCATGTTTTATTTATTTTGAAATAGTTTAGAATTTCTTATTTAATAGTTTCAAATACTAAGCTAGGTTTATTTACTCCTTATAGATGAGAAGTGAAGATTAAGAGTAGCTTTACCTATTAGCTCACGTTCGAAGAACTTAAGGTAGGCTTATTTTTCTAGAAAAGTTATTTTCAAAGTATGCGCAATATTAATTGATTTGTGCTATAAGTATGCATGTGAATATGTGATTTATGTATTTATTATATGCATGAGCTTATTTACTTTATGCTTAGACGAAACGAGACAAGACTATTTATTATATGCATGTATTACTTGATTACTATACGCGCTAGTATTTATATGCTTTATATGCATTTACCGTATGATGCTTATTTTCGAGTAAAGAATTTTCTTGAGATATTCATGT
The DNA here is from genome assembly GCA_963692815.1 of Nyctanthes arbor-tristis. NCBI lineage: Eukaryota > Viridiplantae > Streptophyta > Magnoliopsida > Lamiales > Oleaceae > Nyctanthes > Nyctanthes arbor-tristis. The sequence continues at coordinate 11,075 of CAVNYN010233547.1, forward strand.
AGATGCATATTTATATGTGTATTTGAAATATAAATTGATTAATTTGCGCCGAGCCTACTGAGTATTTCTATGAAATACTCATCCTTTCAAATTAAACATTTTGCATATTCGGAGTCAGAGGAGATGCGTTGAGCAATGGTGACATTAAGTTAAATAGGAATTATTTTTGAAATAAATAAAACATTATTTACTTATTCATGAATATTTTAATTTCATGTGTCTTGACATTGATAAGTTTTTCCTATTATTGCTATTATTATTGTTATAAAATTTATTTTCCGCATATTTTTATCCGCTTTTAATATTTATTTTAAAGAAAGAAAGAAAATATTTGACGTTCTGGGTATTTAGAATCCGGGCGTTACAATTTGGTATCAGAGTAGGTCTAAGTTTCTATAAACTTGCAAAATTTTTCAAAAAATTTTTATTGAAATAAAGTCAAGAATTTTCATAAGTTGCCACTGCCAACGCTTCCTCCGCTAACTCTGAAGATAAATGAAAGATTTATTGGTTTAAGATAATTGTTTATTTTGAGAGTATTTATATTGTTATGTCGAATACATATTATTTATGACCCTTTATAAGACAGATATTTAAGAAAGAAGAATTGTATTCGACTTTATGAAAGAATTGAGTTGAGCACTGGGCATAATATGTAATTATTTTAAGCGGGAAAGATTTGATTATTTCCTTTTCTTATAGTCCTTGAAATTAGCTTAAATTGACATAATAGTAATACCTGGCTGGACTTTGTATAAGCGGTACTTTTAGATATAGCATCCACGACGAGAATATGACGAAAGAGTTCAGGGTAAGGTCCGATACTATATTCCATAAGTACTTGTCATATAGGTTTGAACCTGGAGTTACTATATCAGAGCATACACTTGGATATAGCATGTCACAGCATGAAGTCATTGCTAGTGGTTTCAAGACTAACAATCCAGACTCTATTGGTCATTTGATATCTACATCTCCAGAGGACCAACACCTAGAGACCTCTCAGTTGCTCGAGGAGCTGAGGGTACGTCATGGGGTTGACGTGGATTACTAGATTTTCTGTGATGAACTAGTGATGCACGGGAAGGCTCTGATGCCAGTACCCATGCCCGAACCAATGCAAGACCTCATACAAGCTGCAGTTATGGTTCAAGCTACCCCCGTTCCACTCCATAGTTGAGCAGTTCCGTAGGTGCAGGCCACCCAGGTTTGATGATGCCAATGACCCCTTAGTTGCGGAAGAGTGGATAAGGTCTATGAGAAAATTTTCTGCCACATCTCATGCCCTGATGATCAGAAAGTGTTATGTGTGGAATTTATGCTTGAAGGGCATGCCGGCCATTGATGGGAGTCATTTTGTAGGACTAGGACTTAGGAGGAACAAAGGAATCTGACTTGGGAACAATTCAAAACATATTTAATGGATAAATACTTCCCATAGGCTCTGCGAGATCATAAGGCGTCCGAGTTCTTGAATTTGAAGCAGGGCGACTTGGACGTCACTGAATATGAGAGAAAGTTTGAAGAGATGTCTAGGTATGCCCGCACTTGGTGAGCACTGAAAGCTCAGAGGTTTGAGAGGGGCTTACGCCTAAACATTTGCCAAATTGTTTGCTGTCACTCGTTGCCCACGTATGACCATCTCCCAGAAAATAGCATATTTTGGGCACAATATGCTAGTTAGGGGAGTAAGAGCAACAATCAGAATCAGGGAAAGAGAAAATCGCAAGGGTCGTATCATGGGCATAATAGGAACCAGACATCCAAGAAGAAGCTAAACACAGGGTTCGACTTGTGGATAGACTGCTAACTCAATACCACAGATCGGAAGAGCTGTAAGAAACTACACCGGGAAGAATGCTTATGGGGCAAGGAAGTGTGCAACAGGTATAGCCAGCCGGGCCATTTTACATATGAATGCCGAATGCTCTTGCTAAGAACGCTGATCAAACGAGGAACACGCAGCAAACTAATAAAGGAAAGGCACGGTTATTTGCCATGACGCACAAGGTTGCCATCAATGATGCTGATGTGATAGCAGGTATACTATATGTTTTTAGTATTCCTATATATGTCCTGATAGACTCAGGTACCACACATTCTTTTGTATCTACCTCATGCCTAGCTAGGCTGAAATTAATAAAAGAGAGAACAGGTAGTTCACTTGAGGTTAGCCTTCCCTCGGGGGGAACTATCAAGGCCAATGAGATAGCTAGGGCAATACCAATTAAGTTTGACAGAATCATATTGAAAGTAGATCTAAATATAATCAAGGTGAAGGACTTTGACGTTATATTAGGTATAGATTGGTTAAGTAATAACCGTGCTAGTATCATGTGCTATGAGAAGGAGGTAGTATTTCAGAAAAATGGGGAAGAGGTATTCAGATTCTATGTATCAAAGGTCAGAACACTTTCCCGCCTTATATCAACCATACAAGTAGAGAAGCTTTTGGCAAAAGGCGGTTGCCAAGGGCATTTAGTTACCCTTCAAGGAGAGCTAGCGACAGAAATCTATTTAGATCGTGTAACAGTGGTTTGTGATTATGCTGACGTTTTTCCAGAAGATTTACCAGGTATTCCACCAGATATGCAAGTGGAATTTGCCATAGATCTGGTACCTGGTACAGAACCAATGTCTAAAGCTTCATATCGTATGGCACCTAAAGAGTTGCAAGATCGGAAGATTCAACTGGAGGAACTATTAGAGAAGGGTTTTATCAGACCGAGTACATCCCATTGGGGAGCACATGTTCTATTTGTTAAAAAGAAAGATGGTAGTATGAGAATGTGCATCGACTATCAAGAACTCAACAAGCTAATGATAAAGAATAAATATCCTCTTCCTAGGATTGAAGACTTATTCGATTAGCTGAAAGGTTCTGCAGTATTCTCGAAAATCGATCTCAGATCTGGATATCATCAGTTGAAGATCAAGCGGTTGACATACCTAATATGGACACTATGAATTCACAGTGATGCCATTTGGTCTCACGAATGCCCCCGCAGTGTTCATGAATTTGATGAATTGATTCTTCTACCAGAACTGGATAATTTCATCATCGTCTTTATCGATGACATACTGGTTTACTTGAGGGATCTAAAATAGCATGAGGAGCATTTGAGGATTGTGCTGGGCACTTTGAGAGCAGAGGAGTTGTATGCCAAATTTAAGAAATGTGAATTCTAGCTCAAGAGGATTAGATTTTTAGGTCATGTCGTGACAACTATAGGTATTGAAGTTGATCCTTCTAAAGCTGAGGCTGTGACGCACTAGTAGACAACTACTAAGGCTGGAGATGTGAGAAGCTTTCTAGGGTTGGCTGGCTACTACCGGCAATTTATCGAGGGTTTTTCCAAGATGGCAGGCCCTATGACTTAGCTGACTTGGAAGGGTGTTAATTTTCAGTGGACAAACCCGTGTGAGCAGATTTTTAGGGAATTAAAGAAGAGGTTAGTGTCAGATCCAGTGTTGACTATCCCCTATAGTGCTGAAGGATTTGGTATTTATACCGATGCATCTAAACACGGTTTGGGATGTGTCTTAATGCAGCATGGGAAGGTGGTAGCTTATGCTTGGAGATAGTTGAAACCACATGAGCAGAACTATCCAACTCATGACTTGGAGCTTGCAGCAGTAGTACATGCTCTAAAGATATGGCATCACTATTTGTAAGGAAGTAAATGCGAGATTTACACTGATCACAAAAGATTAAAGTATTTCTTTACCCAAAAAGAGCTGAACATGAGACAGTGACGATGGCCGAAGCTGGTAAAGGATTATGATTGCACTATCCTTTATCATCTGGGTAAAGCCAATGCAGTTGTGGATGCATTGAGCAAGAAGAATTGCGAGACAACTATCAACTTTAGATACCGTTCAGGATCAATTGATTCGGGATTTTTAGAATTTAAGGATTGAAGTGCGATGCCCATCATCCAGAAGTCTCGACGCTCTTCCGATCTCTTAATCGTCAAACTAGACTTAAGAGATCGGATTGTAGTGGCCTGAAAGAGTGACAAATACCTAGAAAAAATCAGGTCTAAAGTAGGGACCTCTTGGCAACTAGGATTTGGGATTGCCTCAGACTCAGCACTTATATTCATGAGATGACTTTCTGTTCCAAACAATGAACAGATTAGAAAAGAAATCCTCACAAAAGCCCACTCTGCTCATTACACGGCCCACCCAGGTGGGACAAAAATGTATCGCGATTTGTGTGATTCCTTCTAGTGGAGGAACATGAAAGGGAGTATTGTAAAATTTCTCTCACATTACATGGTTTGTCAGCAAGTCAAAGCTAAACATCAGAGGCCTTTAGTCTTGTTGAATCCATTGGATATACATGAGTGGAAGTGACAGATAACGATGGATTTTGTAGTGGGGCTTCCAAGATCAGTCAAGGGTCATGATGCTATCTGGGTTATCATAGATTGACTTACTAAATCGGCTCATTTCTTGCCAGTTCGAATGACCTTCATTGTAGATCACCTGGCACAGTTATATGTCAGGGAGATTGTTCGATTACATGGAATACTGGCCTTTATTGTATCCGATCAAGATCTGAGGTTTACCTCGGGGTTTTGGAAGAGTCTCCAGACCACCATGGATACTCAATTGAATTTTAGTACTGCTTACCATCCCCAAATGGGTGGGCAGTCTGAGCGCACTATCTAAACCTTGGAAGACATGCTGAGAGCTTGTGTGTTGGATTTTGGTGGCAAATGGGATAACTATTTATCCTTAGTAGAGATTGCCTATAATAACAGTTTTCATGCCTCTATTGGCGTGGCCATGTACAAAGCATTATATGGCAGGAGATGTCGTTCACCGATCTATTAGGATGAGGTCGGCGAAAGGAAATTGTTAGGTCCAGAGATGGTGAGGAAAACTATTGCGAAGATTGAAATGATCAAGTCCAAGATCAAGACAACTCAAGATAGACAGAAAAGTTATGCTAATCTGAAAAGAAAGAATGTAGAGTTCTAGAGTAGAGATAAGGTATTTCATAAAATAGCACCGATGAAGGGTGTTTTGCAGTTTGGTAAGAAGGGAAAGTTGAGACTGCGATTTATTGGGCCATCTGAGGTATTGGAAAAGGTTGGTAACGTGGCATATAGACTGGCATTGCTACCTGAACTTTCGGTGGTACATGGCGCTTTCCATATCTCTTTATTGAAGAGGTACATTTTCAACCCGAATCATGTTGTGAGTTATGAAGATATTGAGATTCAGAAAGACTTGTCCTATGAGGAAACGACTATATGCATCTTAGAAAGGAAAGTCCATATCTTAGAACTTGAGAGATTCCATTAGTCAAAGTCTACTGGGGGTAGTCATGGTAGTAATGAGGTCACTTGGGAAAAAGATGAAAAATTTTGAGAAAAGTACCCTGACCTCATGGATCAAGTAAGTCAAATTTCGAGGACCTAATTTATTTTAAGAGGGTTAGGTTGTAGCACCCCAAAAATTTTAGTATTTAAAATTTTATTTACTAAGACGTGTCGCTACCACCTTATGCCAATTTAAATTTCTTAGATTCAATTAAATAGTTTAAACGATTGTTTTAAGTTAGTTAACTATAATAGCTAATTTCATTATTGATAGGATGATTGTTATTATCATCATCATCATCAGTATTATTGTTATTTTTTTTAAGCACGTAAGGGTTAAGTAGGTTAGTTATCTATCATGATTCATAATTAAGTTAACTTTTGTGAATTTATTTTTTTTCTTTGATCCAATTGAACTTCTTATATCAAGTCCAATTTATCTTACAACTTAACTTAGTCAGGTCTAAATTTCCTTTTGTCAAATCCAGACAATTCTCCAATCTCATTCGACATATTTTGTAAAGCCCAAACGAGTACCCAATATTCCACATCAGAAATTCTTTAAGTTTTTTTGGGAATTTTAGATATAAGTAGTAAAATTTGTAACAAATTTGAAAAATATTTTCAGTTGTAATTATTTTGTTCTTTGTAGTAGTTATTGAAAACAAATTACAAAAATACTTACATTAATAATATTTTGGGAAAAATTAAAAAAAAAGGAAAACATTAAACAAATTACCAAAAAAAAAATAATAATAATGCAAATACTAAAAATAAGATTCTTACCTTAATTAAAACTCCTACATTCTCTTTCATCTCAAATTATCATCAGTTACAACCGTTATCTCCATCTCCTTAAACACTACGTCGACTTCGACACTAAGAGTAGAATCGAAGGACGAAAAACTTCTACTCTTTCCCTACACGACCGCTCTTCCGATCTATCACACCATGTCGACTTCAAAGCCATTTTTCATTTTATTATTATTATTTTTGACAGTATCCTTGTAACCAGCCATTTGTCTATATTTGTGTATAATAATCCCTAATTTGAAGGTTTCGTCACTCTCCTGATCTCTCCTGATTCTTCCTCATTTGGATTCTGCGGCTTGAATCGAGAAGCTCCCAAGCTTGGTAACGTTGGTAATGGTGTCGGGAATTTCTTAGTTCAATGGTGTAAGTGCTTGGTAATGTAATGTGTAATAAATTACACAATGTAATGTGTAATAAATTACATGACCTATAATAATTTCATACGAACAATCAGGGGAAGAGTATCGCACCACGTTGACTTCAACGCCATTTTTTTATTATTATTATTATTATTATTATTATTATTATTCTTTTTGTTGTTGTTGTTGTTGTTGTTGTTGTTGTTGTTGTTGTTGTTGTCTCTATCCTTGTAACCGACCATTTATGTATATTTGTGTATAATTATCCCTAATTTGAAGGTTTCATCCCTCTCCTGATTCTTCCTCCTTTTCTGCAGCGTGAATCGAGAAGCGCCCAAGCTTGGTAACGGTAATGGTGTCCGTAATTTCTTAGTTCAATGGTGTAAGTGCTTGGTAATGTAATGTGTAATAACTTACACAATGTAATATGTAATAAATTACATGGTAATATAGTAACTTACATGGGTCGAAAAAAGAATGACACAATGTATCAACAATATATCACAAATGATGACATGATGTAATGTGTAATAAATTACACAGTAATGTACATGTGTAATAAATTACATGGCAATGTAGTAAATTACATAGGTCGGAAAAAGAATGACACAATGTACAACAATATATTATGAACGATGATACAATGTAATGTGTAATAAATTACATAGTCAAAAAAGGAATGAAAAAGCATATTATAGGTAATAATTCAAAGAATAGAAGTTTTTCCTCCTTTGATTCTGCTCTTGGTGTTGAAGTCGATGTGGTATTTGAGGTAGGAGTCTTATTTTTAGTATTTGCACTGATTTTTTTCGGTAATGAAAGAGAATGAGGGAGTCTTAATTAAGGTAGGAGTTTTATTTTTATTATGTGCATTAAATTACATGGTCATATAGTAAATTACATAGGTCGAAAAAAAATGACAGAATGTATCAACAATATATCATAAATGATGACACATTGGAATGTACAATAAATTACACGGTAATGTATATTGTGTAATAAATTATATGTTAATGTAGTAAATTACACGGGTCAGAAAAAGAATGACACAATGTATCAACAATATATCATGAATGATGAGGCAATGTAATGTGTAATAAATTACGTAGTAATGTAGTAAATTACATGGGTCGAAAAAAAGAATGAAAAAGCAGACTATATGTAATAATTCGAAGAATAGAAGTTTTTCTTCTTTTAATTATGCTCTTGGTGTTGAAGAAGTCGACATGGTGTTTGAGGATATGGGAAAAGACGGTTGTAATTAAAGATAATTAGAGATGAAAGAGAATGGAGAAGTTTTAGTTAAGATAAGAGTCTTATATTTAGTATGTGCATTAATTATTATTATTATTTTTTTTTTTTTGTATTTTGTTTAATGTTTTCTGTTTTTTTTTCCAAAATATTATTAATGTAAGTATTTTTGCAATTTGTTTTCAATTACTATAAAGACCAAAATAGTTATAATTGAGAGTATTAATCGAATTATAATGGTCAATGGGTAGGTTACGGCTAATTACCACTTTGTTAAATTATTTTTTCTTGGCCTAGTTGAGTGCAAACATGTAGGCTTGCACTCCAAGAAATTTCCCCGTAAGATTATTATGGTTAAGCAATTTTCCTTACCTATATATATGCACACATCTTAACCCTTTTTCATTAAACTATCATAGTAGTCGAGCAAATAAGTTGGTATCTTTTTCTCCCCATCATTTCCCCACTGCTTCCCCTCTCCCACTCACCGAATGCACTTTTTTTTTGCAAGTGAATACATGAATGCCAACCAATTTCCTCATCTCACCACTATATTGCTACCATATGCATACTCACTCATAGACATGCATATATGAGTATGTATTTACACACTACATAAGCAAAATCCCTACATGCATACGGAGGGAATCACAATTTATCATAGGGAATTTATGCACGTTCCACTGAATCCCTCTTCATAATATATATCAACCACCACCTTCATCGATTTCATTTATTTAGAGAATGACTTCGACCCGAGAACTCTCGCATGCACACCTACTTTCTCTCTCTCTCGGATATGTAGAGTTGAGAGGGGGTGTCATGTGTTAAATTATTTTCTTATTAGCTTTCACTTTCAAGAGTCTTCATATGTTTTTATTTATTTATTATTCTTCGTCGAGTATGTAGATAGGTAAGTTCTGGTAAAAATAATTACTTTTTCTTAATGATTATTATTAATATGCTTTGTCAAATATATGGACAGAAAGGTTTGGTTAGATTATTTTTTTTATAATTACTATTATTATTATTATTATTATTATTATTGTTTTACGCTTTATTTTCTTAATTTATTCAAACTAGTATTCTAGTCTCTAGAAAATATTATTTCCAATTTCCTATAACTTTGTTTCATGTCCAGTCAAGTTAAGAAAAACCTTTACTTATCATCGATTTATTTTATTTAGATTGATTCCAACTAAATTATTTTTCAGTAATTAGTACATCATCTAGCGCTAGTATTTAACCACTATACTCCATTTCACGTTTTATTTATTTTGAAACATTTTAGAATTTCTTATTTAATACTTTCAAATACTAAGCTAGGTTTATTTGCTCTTTATAGACGTGAAGTGAAGATTAAGAGTAGCTTTGCCTATTAGCTCACGCACGAAGAACTTAAGGTAGGCTTATTTTTCTAGAAAAGTTATGCGCAATATTAATTGATTTGTGCTATAAATATGCATGTGAATATGTGATTTATGTGTTTATTATATGCATGAGCTTATTTGCTTCATGTTTAAGACGAGACGAGAAGAGACTATTTATTATATGCATGTATTACTTGATTACTATGCACACTAGTATTTATATGCTTCATAGCATGAGACGAAAGTCAGAAACTTGCATTTACCATACGATACTTGTTTTCAAGTAAAGAACTTTCTTGAGATATTCATGTAGATGCATATTTATATGTATATTTGTGGTATAAATTGATTAATTTGCGCCGAGCCATAGAAATACTCATCCTTTCAAATTAAACATTTTGTAGATTCGGAGCCAGAGGAGATGCATTGAGCAATGGTGGCTGGCATTAAGTTAAATACGAATTATTTTTGGAATAAATAAAACATTATTTAGTTATTCATAAATATTTTAATTTCACGTGTCTTGACGTTGATAAGCTTTTCATATTATTACTATTATTGATATAAAATTTATTTTCCGCATATTTTTATCTACTTTTAATATTTATTTTAAAGAAAGAAAGAAAATATTTGACATTCCGGGTATTTACAATCCGGGCGTTACATAGAGAGTTAGCGAAGCTTAAGTATTTTTCTTAATTTTCTTGTGTTTACAATGGAGCTTCATCATGCTTTTTATAACATGGGCGCAAGTGGTGGCTACAATATGTCAAATCGTTAGGGAATAACATAATACCTGAGCAAGTAGGCTCATAAGTGCCCTATTACTAGCTTTCGAATATTACCTCGTTCCCTATTGGTTAAAAGGGGCGGCACCACTAGTTCATTTAATGTTATGGGCCTAAGGCCACGAGGTATTGACCTGACGAGCTGTTTTAATTGGTTCGACGAGTTGGAAAAAGATCTTTGAGCTCTACAATGGTGGTGGATGATGAAGTCATCCCTGCCACATGTAATAATTAGTCTGACCGAGATTCTCTTTTGTAATGATTATGTTAGAATAATATCTGCAGCCTCCTAGGTATGCTCTTTGGTGCATTTTGGAGGCCAGATATGTGCTCCAAGCTCTTTCAGCTCAGAGTTTGTTACCATTAGCTCGCTCATTAAAGCTTTCACCTAGTGATGATGTCGAGCACCAACAATTACCCCTTATGTAACACCCTGAGTTCTAAGCACATGAGACGCTACTAAACTTCTTTTCTATTTCTTTTAAATCGCAGAAATTAAAACAATTAAATAAATAAGTGCGGAAATTATTTTTTTCAAATAAAATAATAATATTTCATAAAAACCATTTTCTGGCTATTCCAAAATAAACCATTGTCAATAACTAACAAAATATTCTCACTTGCAAAAGCAACTATACAATCTATAAATTATTCAAACAAGAGAAGACTTTATTTGATAATTAACAATAGCTCATTTTTCTTACTTGTCATCCTCGATCGAGTCGCTGCTAGCTCCAGAGCCTGAAATATTTTGAAATAAAGGGTGAGTGTTTCGAAGAAATATTCAATCGATTCTCATGCACTAACTTTAAACATGCAATTCATGTTATACAATTAAAAACATGTACATATGCTATTATGTCTGTGGGCCTGCCAAAGTGGCGAGCTAAGCCTGTGGGCTCTTGATTAGGGTAAGCTAGGCATGTGGGCTCCCGATTAAGGTGAGCTAAGTACGTAGACTCCCGATTAAAGTGAGCTAAGTCTGTGGGCTCCCGATTAAGAGGGTTATATTATGCGTATATTTTTCATGTCAATTCCATCATAAATCACATAAGCACATGCATAAATATATAACATGTAATTGCATCATATTTTTCATAAAATGTGCGCATATAACTTTGAAAACAACTTTAGTAAGAAATCTACATTAATACGCTTTTCTTTTTTGAGTTTGAGCTATAATAGGCAAATTAGTCGTATTCAAATTGCGCTCCTTGTCTAGAAAAATAAATAATAATTCAAGTTAGAAATTTTTTTAAAAAAATTTAAAGCCAATAAAAGTATGAAATTAAATCGTGAACTTTGAAATTTGGGGGTAAAATAGCTAAACTTTAAGAGTTTTGACTCAAAATATAGATTTTTCAAACTTTAGGGACTCAAATGAACCAAAATAATTCAAGGACTGAAAATATTATAAGGACAAATTGAAGGGCTGACTTATCTAAAAATAAAAGTTCTGAACCGATTCGAATGACCATAAAATGTAAGGATCGAATTAAGGGAATTTAAAACAGAAGGACTGGAACGACTCGTGACTAAAATATTGGGGATTGATGAAAATCTGAAATCAATCTAAATCCCCAACCCAACTCAATTCTGCCCCAATTTCGTTGAGATACAGAGAGCAGAGTGGGAGAGAGGGCGACGGGAGTTTCAAGCCAGAGGGTTTGAGTAAATCGGAGGACGTATGGGTTCGGTCAAGGGCGTGGGGCGAATCAGAGTTCGCGGTTCCCGGATGGAAGTGGATCGAAGCGATGAGGTTCGCCATTGATAGAGAACGTCGTGGTTGGGTTCAAACAACTGGGAGCGGTTCAAAGTCAAAGGAGCATGGTTTGCGAAATAGAGGTCGAATTAGGGTTCAACTTCCAGCGACAGAGGCGAAACTCCGGCTAAAAATGGATCTCGCGACTGGGTTTGAGGATTTTCGGCCAGAAACCAGTGTCTCCGTCGAGGTTTCGAAAGGTAAGTTGAAGGGCTTATGGGTTTTCTGATTTCTGGTTTTGGGGTTCTGTTTGTGGAAATTTACAGCTGAAGGATTGTTGGCCTGCGATAGGTAAGTCATGGGTTCTTGGTTTGGGGTTCAATTTCGGAAGTTTGGTATATTGGCTGAACTTTGGGTGAATGATGATGATGGCAGTGAGGTGGGTTGGATAAAGGATTGCTGAAATCGACTCGATTCGAAGAGGTTCGGGAAGAAGGGCAGTAGGTAGTGGCTGCTCCGTTTCTATGTATGCGCGTTTGTTCTGTGTGTGCGTGTTTGTATTGTATGTGTATGTGCATATGTGTAATGAACTGTAATTTTCGGTGTATGAATGGGTGCATATGTGTTTCCTTGTGAAAAGAATTTATGAAGGTGTATATACCTGTAAAGAAGGAAGGTTGCTGAAATTCTATGTGTGTATGTAAATAAATTTCTACAGGATTGTGTGTGTATAGACTGCAGAATTTTGAGTATTTGAATCCGTGTGTGTGTGAGTGCTGAATACTTTGTGTACACTTTCTTACTGGGTTTTGAGATGGAAAATGGAGTGTGAAGTGCCAGATTAATGAGAGTATTGTTGCTTTGAATTGCTGCTAGTAGAGAGTATGCGTGTAATGACCTGCTCTCCTATTATCAAAATTCAACTTTTACCTGTCAAAGTTAAAGGTGGAATGGTCAAATCAAAGTCAAAATTAAATTATTTGGGACAAAATCTAAGTTATTAAAGGATTTAAGTGAAAGAATTAAAGGTTGAAAGACTTAGAGGTAAATAAGATTTCTTAAGGACTAACTTAAATTACTTATTAAAGTTGAAGGACCATGAGTGCAATAGGCATATTATATATATAATTGCTTTGCAATTGGGACACATACATACACGCAGAACACACACACGCTGGAAAGCATTCGGCTGAAATAGAAAGAAGAAAAGAAATGGAAGAAAAAGAAAAAAGAAAAAGAACAAGGAAAGGAAAAGAGAAGGAAGTGAGGGGCTTTAACATGGTTGGTGTGACTAGATCTTGAGCTCTTGATTTTTTTGTGCAACTTTATTTGGGTAAGTGAGAGTTATTTTTAGGGTTTATGTATTTCTTATAGGTGTTAAATTTATGGATTATTCTTATGATTTAGGACTAAATAATTGGTGTTTATGTTCTAAGGATGATGTGTTTTAATTTTTAGCTTCTATTATACATTGTGGTGTGATTTTCATAAACCCTAGAAATTGAGAAATTGGGGATTTTGTGTAATGTGATATTTAATGATGATATATTAGTAAAATATGGAATAATGTGATTGAGGATTATTAATTTGTAGTTAAAAAGTGTTTGTGGTAATTAAAGGTAAATGGAGATATGTATGGATGGAATGTTGATGAAATGAATTTGATAATCATTTTTTGTTTGTGTATGAATGTAAGTGTATTAGAAATGTAATATATGGTTGATAAGAATTGGGATAATCACATAAAGGAGTTGAAATAAATCTATGGAAAAGATATGTGTTGATTATTTAAGTTGGGAGCACTTAAAGAAGTGAACATGACATAAAGTGGAAATAATTGAATAGTTTGTGAACATGACATGTTTGAAACAAGGTATAAGGATAAGTTGGAAACAATATCTATTGGGGTTAATTAAATGATTCATATTATGTGAACCTTGACAGCAAAAGTTTATCAGAATTTTATTTATATGGCTAATTTTTATTTGGTAATATTATTGGACAATTTACGAGATGATGGCATGAAATGTTTCAAGGACTGTCAATTGATATATGATTTGATATGTAAATTTTAATGTGTGGTGTGGACATGATATGTTAATGAAATAAGTGAACTTAAGGAAAAAGAAATGGTTCATGATATAAAGGAAATTTATGTGTTAATACATGTGTTGGTTTATCAAGTTGTAAGTAATTAAGTGAAATAAGTGAATTGAGATTTTTTGTAATTATTGATGAATTTATTTCAGACGAGATATTACTGGGTATTCAACATATGATATCACAAGATTGGTACGTGGAAGGATAGTTGGAAATTTATGGCAACGATTGGATGATTGGAATTTAATATGAAAAGTAACTTTGATTCCAAGAGTTAAAATGGAATTATATTTCTTGTTGGACAAGGACATTGGATATTAAATTGGATTTGTTATGCGATGATTTCAGGTGATGACGAGCCAGTTGGAAGGGCATGCTAATCGAGCTAGCTGTGGGATCAACTCTGTAGGTGGAAAAAATATTTTTCAAAGATTAAGCATGCGTTCATTGCAATATAATAAATGTTTTACTTTATAGAAGTCAAGTATGATTTCCTTATTATTACGGCAATATATGGAATTCATAAAATATTTAGGCATGTTATTATCATTAGAATATGATTTCAAAAAGGAAATAGTTATCTTATTACGTTAAGAATTTTCATAAAACATATTATGTGATGTTATGAGATTCTTGAGAAAAGCATAGTATAAGGATTATTTTCAAAACGAGCAAAGTACCTATGTGATCTTTACCCGCTCTGCACCGGTGTGATTCGTTCCACGGTGTTAGACTAGCTTCAATGATGTTACCCGCTTTGCATCGGTGTGATTTGTTCCATAGTGTTAGACTAGCTTCAGTGATGTTTCCCGTTCTGTACTAGTGTGATTTGTTCCACGATGTTAGACTAGCTATATATAGGTCTTCGGGACCCATCATCATGCACACATAGGCTTTGGACCATGTATGGTGATGTTTGCCATTGGAGCTTGCTTTTCGCGCGTATGACTAGTTATTCAGTTATCAGTATCACTCAGTTCTAAGTAGTATGCCTTATACATTGAGATAACTCTGTACATGTGTGTTTCTGCTTAGCGGTGCTTTTGGTATGAATTTTCCATTTATAAGTAATTATCTAAGTTCCAGCTTTTATAACTCAGTTTACAGTATATTGAGAAATTATATGATTCAATTCAAGTTTTCAGATTCTATTCATAGTATTCTCAGTATTTTCATTATTCAATATTTCATTTGCAAGTTAACTAGAAGATTTTCAAACAAATTTAGTTATATTTATGTATTACAAAGTTTAGCAAAATTTTCAGAAAAATTTAATAATATGGAAAAGTATATATATGTGTTTACGATTTTATTCACTCACTGACTTACCAATTCATATATTTTCTAACGCTTTTCTTATAGGGAGGATCAAGCTTAAGTATCTATTGGATTGCCTGTGGAGTTCTCAGCTGGCCACCATTGTATTATATTAATTTAGCATGCTAGTTACATTTTTAAAATATGTTCTAATCGTGGTTGGAAATTAGTTTTCATGAGTAATTATTTTCAACATCATTCAAACTCTGCATGATTCTATTTCTCCGTATACATTTCGGTATTGATGATTGTTTTGAATTTAAATATACTGAAAAGTGTTTCAATTTTATATCTCGGGGATGAATTGTGCTATTGATAGAAAAGCATGTTTGTTTCAATTTATATGATTTGTTTGGATAAGGTGAGTTATCCTTTTAGGTTGTACAAGTCTATTTTACCGGGGAAACTCTGTCAAATTTTTATAAAATCATTTTAGTCCAAAAATTTACACAGTTTGAAGTCAAGTTTACACATTTTAGTCGGTGCATGCCATGTGTCAGGTCTAATAGGATGGCCTGAGACGGGGCGTGTCAACGTAGGTATATGTATTTCTACAAGGGAACGAGGGGAGATACAAGGAAATCTGATAAGATTTCAGGTTATACAAAATCAGAGTGGGGAGTTTTTCCGGTTGTTGACGGCAACATCAGTTAGGGAGCTGACTAAGTTTTCAAACTTGTGCTAAAAATTTGGTAGAACAGGGGTGTGGTTGAGCAGATCGGAAGAGCGTCGTGT
>CAVNYN010233550.1:0-16081 GCA_963692815.1 Nyctanthes arbor-tristis
AAGGTGGAAAAACCTATTTGTGAGGGAGAATTGGGTTGATTCCCCTCCCCCACTTTTTTGCTAACAAAATCTGAAATAATCAATTACATGTTGTCACGTGTTTTCCACTTAAATTTTTCCTTTATGCATTATTTGAGAATAGATTTTTCCCATTCATTTTTATACTTAGTTTTTTTCTCCCAACATTAAGGATGTTCTAAGAGGGTATGAGTCATTTAATGAAGTAGTCTGATCTTATTATATGGTCATATCGCATAAGCTGTTTTGAGTTATGAATGAATTCACCAAAATATTTTGGACTTGCGTTTTATCATTTACCTGACTTCGTGACATGAATATTGAATTTCAAAATAACTAAGGCATGGCATGAACAAAATTCTACCCACTGTTAAATCAAATTCAATACTTTTAAAATGTTAAAGAAAGAACATTTTGATAAGTTTAGTGGTAAGTCCGCAAAATTTTGAAGTTCAGCTCCTATCTTTTTTTGCTAATTTCATATATAAGGGGAAAAAAGGCAATTGCAAAATTACTTGAAAAGAAAAAAGGTTAAAAAAATAAAAAATGTTCTAATTAGATCATGCACTCAGTTTTAAGAATAGCTTTTTGATTTTCTTTTCCCCTTCAACCTTTTTCTCCATAATCTTTTTCTCTTAGTATATTAGAAAGAATTTTTGTAAGTGGTTAAGATAACCCAAAAAAAAAATTGCACTCAGTTAAATAGGACAGTGGGAGTACTATCCAGTGACAAGTGAGACCTTTTAAAATTCGTCGCCCAATGGAAATGATTTAACTATGGGGTCCGATAATTAGCCGACCGAAGGGAGACGTTCCTTTCAAAAAAGTCACAAAGTGTTGTTTGTCTGTCCTCACTACTCTTCCTCCTCCTCCCTTCCAACCTTAGTTCTTCCTCTTTTTTTTGTGTTCCACTTTTGCAGTCGGCATCCACAGCTGTGCGGTATACTAGTAAAACTTGGGGACTGAAAAGCTAAGGGCATATATTATTGCTGACCAAAGGAGGCACTGATAGTCCACCATCACCTTCTTCCTTCCTCTTTTCTTGTATTCCAACCTTCCTCTTTTCTTTCTACACTTGGTCGGCAATTCAACATAGTGGTTAGGACTAAATGTACAGTTGTTCTCCACTTGTAAGACTTTGGAAAAACTCTAGAAGACTAGAACCCTCCACTCTTCTTATCGATATTTACTTAATCTCTTCGGTGTATCTATGTAACGTTATTATTACTGAGAAAACGAACCTCTGAAAAAGCCAATTGGTATGCATAAATTTAAATCATTGTCATAATTCACTAGATTCTCACCCTCACAATTATATATCAAATTTTATATTGACATTAATACAAAATATTAAGTAATGTATGGTTAGCCATAACTAATAGTTATTATATTTTACAATGCTATTGAGTGAATTCATTAGGGATGACAAAAAAACTCGTTAAACCCTACACCTACAGGTACCAGACCCTATTACAGGGAGAATACCCGACTAAAAGGGTAATTATGTCGACAATGAAATAAAGAAAATCGCCCTAACTTGAGAATGGGTCGGGGAAGGTTATCACTCTTTTTATCTATATTCAGCCTATTTAATCATTTCTTGTCCAAAATAAAAATATTTACAATAAAATTTTAATGGTTTAAAAAGTAAAAAGATAATGAAACTTATTAAGAAAGTTCAATAATTTCAATCGCACTTGCAATGACATCTTGGAGATACCGTCCATGTCTATAATACTATCCATTAAGTAAAAAATAAAAATAAAATATATAAATGGGCTAATAAATTAGTTATTACTTGCCCCGCTCCGTCTTGACTGGTGCTCGATCTAAGTGACGATGGGCACAGGGATAGGACAAATATTTTTTTAATAGATAGAGTAACAGATATAGCATACTCGATCTCGATCTCGATCTGACCAATTATCATTCGTAAATATTAAGAAATCAAATATTTTATTTTTCTCTATGACTATAATGTAATAAGAAATTTGTAAATTATGAAACTTAAGTTTAACCTTATTATATAACTGGATTATGAATATAAAAGCATATAAAAATAATTAAAAATTAACACATTAATTAGAAAAATAGTTTAATCCAAATTACGAAATACTTTTTAGATAATATATATTAAAAAAATTCAATTAAAAAATCAAAATATTTTGAATATAGATAAATTTATTAAAATATCTAAGACGATAAGTTACACATCTAGTATAAGTTAAGATTTACATCTAACATATAATTTACTGTAAAATTTACGTAACATATAGTGAAAGTCTAAAATGACCTTCACATAGACAATTTTGGAGGGAAAAATACAGTATAAACTAATTTCTTTAATGAAACAAATTTATGAAACTAATTTCTTTAATTTCACATAGACACAGGTGCTTCTTTTAGACAAATTTATGAATTATAACCTGGACTGATCTGTTACGTGGGTTTTTCTTGTTATGATGATATAATTGAAACATTTGCGTTCATTTCACGTCTACAGGTTCAGTGCGCTATGATTTAAAGCTAATTTAAAGCTACCATTATCGTTTATCAAATTTAAAAAAAAAAAAAAAAAAAAAGAGAGAGGAAATTCTGAATTGGTATGCAACAGCCTAACAAATCATCATCAATATCGAGCTAAGCTGCTGTGTTATCAGGATAGTTATTTGGTATCAGTTGTGAGTAGCTCCCGCTACTTTAACCATATTTAAACTTCTGAACATTGGATTGGAATAAGTCACGTTGGAGTAAAAATTAAGTGATAAATCTACAGTGGAAAACTTACTTAAGTGAGAACATATCATCCATTTCGTCTTGCACGAGTATCTCCTAATACAGATAATAAAATAGACAAAACTCACCTGCTATTTTCAAGTTGCTACATTTAATGGACTGTTGGACAAGCGAGTGAGTGTACTTACAGGGTGTTGGCAACTTGGATAGATTATAATATGGATTATAATCTGTCACATGTCATCATTTCATTAATTTCACTTTTTTTTAAAAAGTCAAGTTGTAATTGTTTACTTTTTATAAAAAACAACCAATGAAATCATGTCACTCAGTAAATTATAATCTAGATTATAATCTAACTTCCAACAAAACACTTTGTTAGTTTTTTAGACATATCTCAACTTACAATATTCTGATTGGTTTGTAATTTTTCCATCAAATAGAGAACTCAAGTAGGAACAACTTTTATGTCTGTAACGAGTCATGATATCACAACAAAAAGACAACCGCAGCAGTTGTACCATCCTTGTACGAGCCAACAAAGCTAAGCTTGTGCATGAATCTTGATCACGTTGTAAGAAGCAAGTGGGGTTACTATTTCTTATTTAAGGAGCAATTTTGTGACTACTGGATATGTGAATTCTTTCACGCAACTGCTCCTGTTTGTGAATTGAATTATGACTTGTCACTAACACATAATTTGTTCCACTTGAGTTCTTTATGTACTTGAAAAATTACAGGTCAATTGGAATGTTGTAGGCCGAGATATATGTCCAAAAAACTAACTACTACCCACTTGTCTGGCAGCCGTTTTCTAAATGTTACAACTTGCAGATTGTGGGTATTTTTGTCTAGTTTGTGGTATGTATTTAGAGATAGTGCCAAAAGACATTACGTAATTTCCACTTGAATAAGCTTTCCAATGGATTAAAGAATCACTGAATTTGGACAAGTAAAACTGCAGATATACGCAGGAGGTGACAGTTAATTTTTTTTTTTTAACTTTCTAGAATATATATATTGCTAAACGTGTCAGGATTTTCCTTGCTATGAATTTTTACTTTTAACTTTTAAGTTGCCATTTCACTTCTGCAAGGAGAGATGTAAGCCCGAGCCTTGACCATTTCAGGTGTAACCTTCAAGACAAACTACTAAAATTTTCGAAAAGAATACAATAATAATGCTAAAATTACACACATAGCAGATAGCAGATAATGAGGTTTTGATTTAGTACCAGGCAGGCATAATAATTCCTTTAACCTTATATGAGCGTTATCATAGGTAGAGAACACATTCTATGATGTCCATTGGACACCTCCTTGTGCGCTCCATTTGGTTGCGAATGTTTTGGTACATTTTGGTGGTAATTTTGCAGCTGTGGATGATTTGATGGTTCACTGTGATCTGCATTAGCAGAAACGCGAGCTTTGTGTGTGCCTTTTTCCCCCTTGAACACTAGGTTATGTGCGCTCTTGTTGCTTTTGTTATTGTTTTTTCCTTTTTGTGAAAATTTCACTTGAGGTTCTCAACCTTTTATTAACCTTTAGTCAAATAAGCAGTTGAAAGTCATTTGAGTTATTTATGCATCCTAATTCTTCAAAGTTCAATTCTCTACTTTTCTTTTTGCTAGTGTAAACTTTAATTTATTTTCTTAGAACCTGTTTGGTTTACATTTTCTAAAATCAATTGCCACTCAACTTATTTTTTAGCAATGCATTTATCTATTAAAATAATTTTACATATAGATTCGTAATCTTTTTCTTAATTTTCAATCACATATTCTTTTAGAAAATCACTTTTTTGCCCCCTAACAAAATCAAATCAATCATCAAAAATTTTAATCAAACACTATTTAAATTCATTAGAGATAAAAAATCACTTATTGAAGTAAGATCTTGAATATAATCATGGATGGCACTTCTGCCATGCTATCCAGTTGGTAAAAATGGTAAGAAAATATTATTTGTAAGTAATTATTTAGACAATCTTTTACAAAATAATGGTAAATTCACAAATTTACCATTTGTATTATATGACAGGGGAAAAATAATTTAAAGATAAAAAGGTGGATTTACTCTATTTTGTAAAAGATTACTTGCATGATTATTTACAAATAGCAGGACTTAAAATGACATAATATCTAATGTGAGACTAGATGCAGTTTTCTTGTGAGACTAAATGATATGATATCTAATATGAGACTAAATGTAGTTTTCTTCTCTCTCTGGGTTTTAAATAATTCTTTATCGTAAGGGATATATAAAATACTAGTAATAGTATTATTGTCAAGACTTATGATCTAATAGTATTTTATTTAATTTCCAAACTCTTAATTAAGGGTTCGATTATGCTCTTTTACAATTATTTTAAAATTAACCCCCCCCCCCAAAAAGCTACTTTCAATTGAAGTTTGCAGCAAGGTCCCCAACCTTTACAATCATTTTCATCCCTAAAGTTTAAATTTGTACTAAAAGGCCTACAGTCTTTGAAAGATTAGCCTGGTTTATTTAAATGTATAATTATTTCATTAAAAAATTTGGTTCCATTTGGCAACTAATTAAATTGAATTTTGTTATAACCGAAATTAAATTATAAATTTATGTTAGTAAGAGTGCATGGAAGTCACGTATGTGCATAACGATTAAAAAAATCATATGAAACTTAATTTAAAATCTATTTTTTATGCACACGTCTTATTTTTCTATATACATGCATCTTTTCTGTACTCATATTTGACGTGAATTTAAATTTTAATTTCAATTATGATACAAGCATACAGTTTAATTGGCTGCAAAATGAAGCCTCAGCCTTCAGGTTTTTAATGAAAAAATTATACATTTGGATGAATTGTGCTAATTTTTAAAATGTTGATGTCTTTTAGTCTATACTTAAAGGTTGTGGATGAAAGTGTAAATGAATGTAAAGGTTAGGGACCTTTCTTGGAAATTACCCTCCTTTTACTTATCTTACTACTATGGAAAGTGTGACTTCGTAACTAAACAGCGTCTAGTATTGCTAGTTGTTCCTGTGTTCCGTGCTTTTGCTACACGCGTCTTACAAGAGGGGATTTTTTTTTCTTTTTATTTGAATGATGACTATTCTATAGCTTTAAAATAGTACTTATTATCTGAGTTATTGGCGGTCAGCTCACTTAGTTTCAATTTGCAAGGTAGTTCGAATTCTGTCATAATGATTATCCTTTCATATTTCGGTCTTGAGTTTGAATAACACTTACCCCTCATGTATACCCCATTGTATTAAAAAAAAAAATTCATTCTTTAAAGTTATCTTCATCCAAATGTTGATGTAAGTGGTGGTTCGAATAAATAGTGCAATAGTTAAAATCAAGGCTGAAGGTTTCGAGTTCAAACAATAACCACCGTTCCTCTATTCCCCTCCCATGTTTCCCCACTTGTATCAAAGGGAAAAAAATATTAATTAATACTCGTGTTAGCCATTTATTTTAATGGAAAAGTCCTCTTTTCTTTCTTTCTTTCTTTCTTTTATACAAAAAATAAAGTTGACAAAAAGAAACCCAAACGATAGGATTTTCATGTATTATGTCACTTTGATGATAATCTAAACTGAATCAAATACTAAAAAGTCTTGAATTGAAATATGCATTTTTTCCTCGAAATTTTCTCAGAACAAGTGACATCTCCCCTTAGAGAGAGGTCACGTACACATGGCCCCATGTGTACGTGACTTCTCTATAAGGGCCATGTGTACGTGACATCTCTATAAGAAAAAAAAGGTAACCTCTCTATATAAGGACCTTTTTTTCCCGAGTTAAAAGATACAAGGCTATAGGTCATGTGTTTTGTTTTCATTGGTCAACTAGCACAATAACATTTTTAGAATTTAGAATAAAACTGTGTATTTTATGTTTTTTTGGTAAATTACAACAAATGTCCCAAATCTTAGCATCTATTTGCACATTTATCTTCAACCTTTAAATCTAGATTATCAGATCATAATCCTTGGATTGTTCTTTAAAATGGTTGATCAGGCGGGCTTGTTCAAATATGTCGGGCCCATGAAAAAAATTAAAAAATTATTTTTTTTGTAATTAAAGCTGCTTGTAGCAGCATGCGTCTTTAGCGCCTTGTTGCAGGCGCCACTTTTTGACAAAAGTGGTCATTTTTTATTTAACTTTTTCTTGTATTGTATTGTGATGTCAGTTCTGGAACAGGTAAACGAATCAGCCTTTTGTTTGAGATTGAACGTTGAAATTTGAACTATCAATTTGCAAATAATACATAGTTTAGTGTGTGCCAATCTAATTAAGATATACTATAACTATAGTAATGTAAATTAATAAATAGTTATTTGTGCTATTATGTTATAAATTTTAAAAATTTAAGTGTTAAAATTACCTAGTTGTCAGCTATGTAAATTTATGTAAATAATATTTGAATTTCAAGGTTTTTTATGCAATAAAATATTTAAACTTTATTATTAAAAACTTTAATTTTATATTGTTATATATTTACTTTTTAATTAGAATTTAAAAATTTAAAAGACTAGTTATATCTCTAAAACATATGGTAAATTTCCTATTGAAATATTTCAATTGTAATATATTTATTATAAAATTTAAATGTAAAATTTGACAAAAAAAAAAGAAAAAAAAAAGAGAAAAGAGGCCCACATGGGCCACGAGGATGGGTCGGGCTATAGGCCAAAAAATTTGGGTAGGTCCAACCTAGAGCAGGAAGCTCGCATGTATGGGCTTTTTTGCATTGCGGACTGTATCGGCCCACAAGGGTGGCGTTCGGCCCAGTCAAGCCTGCTCTGCCTGTTTTGACACCTCTACAAGGAAGTGTATGAGAAGAAAGCATCATGTAAAACTTATAATTTGAGATTTTGCCATTGTATATACACATCACCTTTTTATAATCTCATATTACATAAATTCGAAATTTAATTCTAACTATAATATAATTCAATTATAAATGGTTGTCAAATGGATATGGACCTAACAATTAAATGGTGAAATGAAATTTATTTACTTGGACAATCAGTGCCTTTAAAGATTAAGGATAAAAGCGTAAATAGATGCGAGGGTTGTGAATTTATCGATTTCTTTTTGGCCTTTTAACCTACCGAATTGGGGGTGAAGGATAAGACACCGGACCGGACCTGTTCGGTCGGAAATTAAGAGTCCGTTTGGCATTGATTATAAACTAAATAGTTTATCAAATGGTTTATAATATATTTTGAATTTTAAATTTTAAAGACACGTGTCTTATTTTTTTTGTTAAATTTTGAAAAGTTGTTATTTGATGTGTTTTGAGGGTGAAGTGTTGATTAGAAAATTTGACAAGTATTTCCAGAATTTAAAATTTAAAAAATGTTAATAAATCATTTGATTTATAATAAATGTCATACGACCATAAAAAAATATCAATACTGTCACCAAAGGCATCGGCCGATCAGCATGATCCTTTTCCATTCCGATGACGTCAGGAGAGTCTCAATAATTGAGATTCCCTATTCTGTCTGCGTCTATAAATTCTTTGTTTGGCAGTTGAAGCTGAGAAGTCTAACAGTGCAAGAAAGGGAGGAGTAATGGATGCATCAAAGGGGATATGTTTCGTTGTTCTGCTTCTCATCTCCACCTTTCAGCAACAGGTTCGCCCTGCCTTTCCTTTTCTCTTTCGTAATTTCTTTTTGATTCTTCATGTTTAATACTTTTGCTAATTGGGTTGTATTTTTTTGACAAAATCGATGTTAAACTCTTGGTGAGATGAGGATTTTCGGGTTTGAATATTGATTGATGTAAGATTTTTTATGTAGGAGCTTTAAGCTTAACGTAAATGGTTGAGGTTTAGATCGATCATCTTTCCTCTTTCCTGTCATGTGGTTTCCTCTTTTTGCACGCGCCTTAGCTTGATACGGCCATCAGTTGTGTCAAATTTATCCTAAAAATATGAGGAAAAATTACTTTAGAAAGAATATTTATTTTTTAAGTAAAATTAGTAGTTGGAGCATAAAAGGCTTGTTTAGATTCTGAGAATCACGATCTGTACTAAACAAGCACTAAATCTTTGAGAACTGAGGTTCGAGAAGTAAAAAGTTAGAGTGCGTCTCAGACTTGCCTCAGTCCCGTTTATTGTTGTAGCAAATTAAGAAACATGTTCGACACTTTTCATTTGTTGGCATTCTTTATCTTGAGAATGGTATGTCAAACCCGGAATACTAAATAGAAAGATGGTTATGCTTATGTAAAGTTTTACAAAATTAATGAGAATCATATTAATGAGAACCATTAGATTTTGATTACGATTTTTAAGGTATTTGATGTGTGAAAAACAGGGTTTTGCTAAATGTGATCGTGTGAAAATTTGTTTAAGTATAGCATGATTCATAGAAAAAAGACAGCAAGATGTTGACATCTAAAGGACTAGTTCATGGATGCACCATTTGTTTTAAAAGTCTGGTTTGTTTGATCATACAACCTCACTGATCCTGTGATATAAAATACCAATTGAGTAGATCATCGAAGAAGCGTCTCCAATAAATATTCATCCACAACCCAGTTAAATTGTAGGAAAATAAGATACTTAAACACACTCCAAAAGCTAGAATCCTAATATCTAAAAGATTAAAGCTAGAATCCTAATATCTAAAAGATTAAATTAACTCCTACGTTAGTTAACTTGAGAGGAATAAAAACAAACAAAAACAATTAAATGAAGTGAAGCTTTCCAAGGTAGCATCTGGTTCAATCAAGGTAGGATTTGGTTCAATCACCCTGAGGACAATATCTCCATTTTCAACACTTTCCAGTTTCCATATTCAGACCGTGTAGACGTTGAACAGTGAAAAGGAAATTCTGGATTTTCTAATAATAATTTTCTGGATGTATCTCTAACATGTTAAAAGTCACCCCTCGAGAACAGCAGTACTTAATAAGTGATGGGAAAACACAAGAATAACTCATCTACAGGAGGGGGAAATTACCAATTATGTAATTTCTTGGAGTTTGATGCTTAGGAGTGAGTAGAGGGCGAGTAGTGGGGGGTGGTAGACAGTTTGAGCCGCAGGAGGCATTTATAGCACAATGCTCAGTGCCATTTCTTACGGAACACCAACTCTATATCTTTTCTTCGCAATATTCTCTCTCATGTATTTTTCTATCAGTATCATTTAGTTTTCTTACTAGGTATACGTATCTTTTTGACTTAGAGCTCTAATCCTTGACTTGATCAATTCTATGTTTACATGCATGATTTCTTAGCAATTTATTTTCCTACTTCGATAAGTTTTCATAAGTTTCCTTTTTTCTATCATAGTTTCCCCATATGTGTTACCTTTATATTTCTTTGATTTTGCACGTGCCAAAAGATGTGCGCGCGGCCTCTTCGTCCAACTTCTATCAAATTCGGCTCTGTGTCAAAATTCCATCCTCCAAACTTATCCGCATTTGCGACTTGATCCCTTTGCTTAATTTTTGGGGCTTTGGCCATTATTATACCTACCAGGACGTGGAAAACCCAGTTATGTTATGTTTGCATGTACAGTGTTAGCATATATCACACTGATGATAATAGGCGGGTGCACAATTGATCCTTCTGTGATTATTATGGGGCTTCAAACTAACTTTGAGCTTTATGTTTGCAGGTCATTGCTGTGAAGCCTATTCCTCAGCTAAAACTTGACAGAGAAATTCTTCAGGTGCTTTTCTGCCTGGAGACAGGGATTTTTTATCTGTAATTCTGCTTTAGAATATAACTGTCACAATAATTGCCGTGCAGGAGTCGATTGTTAAATCAATCAATGAAAATGCTCAAGTTGGTTGGAAAGCTGCAATGAATCCTCGATTTGCGAACCATACAGTGAGTTTTCTTGGTTACCAGTACTTACTACTTGATGAAATTGGCACCCTTTAGCTTTAGTTTGATCTTTTTGGCCTCTGCATGATGGGAAATGCTTAAATATTCCAGGTTGCCGAATTTAAGCACCTTCTTGGAGTCAAACCAATGCCGAAGGGTGATTTGAAGGGCATTTCTGTTGTAACTCATGCAAAAAGTCTGAAGTTGCCCAAAAATTTTGACGCACGAACATCTTGGTCTCAGTGCAGTACCATTGGAAGAATTCTTGGTCAGTTAGTTCCTTAGTCCTGTTTTGTTATGGTTCCATGGCAGTGGCACTAATCCTTTTCTTTTCCTTTTTCTTCCATGTCTCCGTTTCCACATTAAAGATCAGGTAACTTGATTCCCATCCTAAAAGTGTGATTGTTCAAAGGGAAGTGGTCATTTCAGATTCCATGTTAATCTGGCTTTCTATTTATCAGGGACATTGTGGTTCTTGTTGGGCTTTTGGTGCTGTTGAGTCACTCTCTGATCGCTTTTGCATTCACTTGGGCATGGTAAATTCATACTTCCGTATAAAAACCTTCTTCTCCATGTAGATCCATCTGCACATGTCCCTTGTATGCATGATAACGATTATTTTGCAGAATATATCCCTATCTGTCAATGATCTCCTAGCGTGCTGTGGTTTTTTATGTGGTGATGGCTGTGATGGGGGTTATCCCATGGCAGCATGGCGATACTTTGTCCAGAATGGTGTTGTCACAGAGGAGGTACTGCTTTGTCTCATTGTTAGTCAGAATGGTTATAGTGCTGGTGCAAGTGATATTGGTTTGACATCCTAAATTATCCTATTTTAATCAGAACATTGCCTTATTTATGTTCTATCACTGAATGTTTTTCTCTTTTGCAGTGTGACCCTTATTTCGATAATATTGGGTGTTCCCACCCAGGTTGTGAGCCTGCATTCCCGACACCTAGGTGTGAAAAAAAATGCATAAAAGATAACCTTCTTTGGGATCAATCAAAGCACTTCAGTGTTAATGCTTATGGAATCGGTTCGGATCCACACAATATAATGGCAGAAGTCTACAAGAATGGACCAGTTGAGGTCTCATTCACTGTCTATGAGGTGAAGTTTTGTACTCTGATCGGTGTCTATTGATCTCTATATTATGCCCTATATGGTTTTGATTTTTAGTGTTGCATGCCAATTAATGAGTGATTGTTTTTGATTAAGGGAACCTTATCTCTTTTGATTGAGCATGAAAAAATACCCGCTATTTCTGAGAACAAGTTGAATGTGGCCTTCCCACGGTCGTGTTTTGGCTCAGCTGATTGCTCGTTAAATCAACTCTTTTTACGATTGTAAGCCTCTGTTTTCAATGCTGTGTATTCTTTATTCATTGACTGGCTATATTTTCATCAATTACAGGATTTTGCTCATTACAAGTCAGGAGTTTACAAGCACGTGACAGGTGGTGTGATGGGTGGTCATGCTGTGAAGCTTATAGGATGGGGAACCACCGATGATGGGGAGGATTATTGGGTAAGAATGAAAAGTAATCTCCTTTAGTAGCTTCTTGGTTCATTTTGAATTTATATTTGAATAATACATTTAACGCTTTATCCAATGTGTTGCAGCTTTTAGCAAATCAGTGGAACAGAAGCTGGGGCGATGTATGTATTCTGCTAAATTCTCTGCTCTCCCAAGTCATTTTATAGGCTACAACAAAGTTGAATGTGGATGATTCATTCACGGTTTCTTCCGCTATAGTTTTGGGATTTAGGGTGGGGATTGGGTGATGATCCCCCCGTCTCATGCTATAGTGGAGGGGAGATAACATAGCGATTAATGATATTTTTCTTCTTTGTTATTCTTATGAAAAATGTTCAGATCCCAGTGTGACTATTTATCAAATTGCAGGACGGATACTTCAAAATCAGAAGAGGGACGAATGAGTGTGGCATTGAAGAAGAGGTGGTTGCAGGATTGCCTTCAACCAGAAACCTGATTATCGAGCCTGGCCGGTCTGACCAGGTGGATGCTTCACTTGACGCAGCAATCTGAAAGCAAAGTAGATACCAAAGGTAGATTCACAGGAGACTGAAAAATTAATGTACCATTAAGAATCAGCAATGTAGTGATGAATGTTGTATGATTACAAATGACTAAAGCTGATTATTCCTTGTATTTTCTGTACCTTATTGCTTTGCCTTTGTTATGTACCAACGTAAAACTATTTCCCGGGTGGACCGCCGGATTGAACCATATGTGTGAAACGATATTCAAGAAAGTATTCCACTGTATTATTTACCTTTGTTGAAGACAATTTCATGGTTTATCTTTTAGATGAGATGGTTGTTGCGGTATTACTGCTCTTCCGATCTCTTACATAAAATCTAATATACCCTTGTGAGGGCATACTACAAATCAAGTCCTTTTATTTCTTTCTCTAAAAGTAATATTTTAAGTTTTAATTTTCAAGCCCCATTCATTATAAATGCTGAAAGCTTATCTCTGATGATTAGAAAAATAGGCAGCGGGTGCTGTACGCGGTTGTAAGATTTCTTGACATGCTCCTGTTATTTCTCAATTTTCTTTTGCAGATGACAACCTTATTTTCTTTCGTGCTGACACAAGTGAATGTGACACTATTAATGAGAATTTGAGGCAATATGAAAGGGAGTCGGGTGGTCTATTAGTCTCTAGAAATCAACCATTTGTTTTAGCTCTCTAATGTGGATATTGAGAGGCAGCTCAGCATTCAATCTAGCTTGGGGATTCAGGCGTTCCAAGGAGATGACCGTTATCTCGGTTTGCCCTCTATGGTGGGACGGAAAAAAAAGGAAGTATTTTCATTCATTAAAGCTAAGAGTTTGGAAGTGGTTGCAAGGGTGGAAAGAAAAAATTTTATCAAGAGCAGGGAAAGAGATTTTGCTAAAAGTATTTGCTCAAGCAATGCCAACCGCGTCATGAATGTCTGTCTTCTTGGTTCCTATACAGTTGTGCGAAGAGATTGAACGCTTAATGAATAATTTTTGGTGGAAATCATCTCAGCAAGCTGGGAGAGGGATTAGCTGGATTTGTTGGGAAAATCGAGTTTACCAAAAAAGACAGGGATAAGGATGGGATTTAAGAAGCTTCATGATTCTAATTTGGCACTTTTGGGGAAACATGGATGGAAGTTCGTTGTCGAACCAAATTCTTTTGTTTCCCATTTATTCAAGGCTCGATACTTCCCCCCTTCGAGTTTTCTTGAAGCCACTATGGGACGTAATCCAAGCTATGTATGGAGGAGTATTATGGCTGCTCAATCTTTGGTGAAGGATGCCTGTAGGTGGAGAGAGGGTCGTGCGAATACTATTCGGGTTTAAAAGGACCCTTGGTTACCTAATCAACACCAAGCTATTATTTCTTCAGAACCTATCCCGGGGGCAGATGCAATTACAGTTGATCAGTTTATGCTTGACGTTAATCGTGGCTAGGATCTAGACCTCCTAAATGATTTATTCAATGACACGAATAGACAACTTACTCGAAGCATTCCTCTTAGCACTCGCCACGTTGAAGATCGCATGGTTTGGCTCCATGAGAAGTCTGGTACTTATTTTGTTCGGAGTGGTTACAATTTGCTCAGGAGTTTGAGTGGCTAGTTTTTTTGATGCTAATGGGGGCTCTGCAGATTTCATTTGCACGGTGTGTTGGACGCTATGGATGAACTGGAATGAAACAGTGTGGCAAGCTCGTTCTTTCTCAGTTTTGAAGGTGGTGGATTTTGCTCGAGCTTCACTTAATCAACGGCAAAATGCGCAAAAATCTTCTACTTTTGATATTTCTTTGCAGCAAACTGGAGAGCCGACATGGAAGCCACCTCTTGCTGGTCCTGGTTATCTCAAGATAAACATTGATGCAGCAAATTTTAGGGAGAAAGATAAAGCAAGGGTTGGCATAATTGTAAGGCATGAGCATGGATGCTTTGTGGCGGCAAAAATTATACCAATTTGAGGTGATGTTGATCCTTCAATTGCCGAAGCGTTGCGGGGTTAGAGAGGCCTTGTCTTGGGCTAAAACTCGTTTTTTCTCAAGCCTTGATCATGGAGATGGATGCCTTTGTCGTCTCTAATGCGCTTCAACGGGAAGACTTGGATAGCTCCTATTTTGGTATGATTATCGAAGATTGCTGTAGCTCGTGAGTTGATTGGAGTTAGGTTCAATTGGGTTAGGAGGTCTGCGAATTTTGTTGCCCATGCTTTAGCCAGGCAATAGATTCCTTGTCAAATCTTTTAGAATGACATATATCACCTTTTATTGTTTTTGATGTACGACTTTTGGATTCTATGAATGAATAAAATTTTCGCTTAAAAAAAAATCTCATTTTTCCACCCAGAACATTAGAATTAAGTTTTTTCTACTAAAATTTTCCCCTTGAGCTTTTTCCCTAGTACAGTAGTGCTCTTATAGTCAGTGAGGCGTAGCTCAATTGGCTAACTTCAGACCTTGGAATCTTTAAGGTCTCAGATTCAAATTCTATCAAATATGAGTTGTTTTGGTATTTCCAACATTTATGTTTTTTTTTTCAACATTTATGTTAGTATTTCTAACATTTATGTTGGTTTGATGTTCAAAAAAAAAAAAAAAAAAAACATTTATGTTGGTTTGTATATCTTTTTACGTTGCAATTCATTAATATATATATATATATAAATCTATATACGTTTTGTGTTGCTTATAATGCAAATTGTACTTGTACTTAAAAAAAAGTAATGTTGTTATTTCACATTGATTGGTAATATGGGGACATGAGGTGTAATGTCTACTAATTTTGATCCAGAGACACCGAATATCTCTATAATTGAGACACTCTGTGTATGTGGTACATTTCGATCCACTAGTTTAATTGGGGTCATGCAAAAGAGAAAAATGCCCCATATACACCGGGTGTCTCCATAACAAAGTCATCCAGTGTCTCCAGATCAAAACTCATATCTATACTCTATATGTAACAAGTGTCCGAAGACTAATTTCATTTGTCGAGTAAAATAAAATATCTTTAATACAAACCTTGAAATGACCAAACTGGATTCTACTGAAACTTGGATGACAAAGGTGGAACAATGAGTTTAAGGATGATAATGATGGTTTCTAAAACCTGCGTGACTTAATTGAAATTGCTTCTTTTAATCAGAGACGTGAAAAATGTGAAGAAGTGCAAAATCGAGCAACACGACTTCCTTCGGCCCCTGACCGCGCACTAATCATCGTCGTGGAACCACAGGCAGTTTCGTTTCGTTTCGTTTCTGACTTCTGATCTATAAGGAGATTCGAATTTGCAGATATTTGATTACCAATTGAGTCTTTCATGGCATCAACAAGCAATTCGAAAAGCAGTTTAGTTGAAGAAGAAGAAGGGGAGGAGGAAGAGCAGGTATGCGCTGGTTTCTCCTCTGCTTTTATTCTTTCATTCTTTTTTTTCTGTCGGGGTTTTTTTTTTTTTTTTTTTTTTTTT
>CAVNYN010233556.1:0-13394 GCA_963692815.1 Nyctanthes arbor-tristis
ATATATATATATATATATATCCGTGTAAATGCGAAAATGAATTATATGGAAAGATAATTTTTATAATTAAAAAATTGAAAAATAAAATCCACTAATCACCCTCGGAGAACATTTAAAACTGAAAGCAGTTACATTTAGGAAGATTTGATAGGATTTTTTTTAGAGGAAATTACGTTACACACCATTTTTTGGGGTCATGTTTCACATTTGCATGCAAGTTTTTTTTTTTTTTTTTGGCATTTTTACACTGTTTATTATCAGATTTACCCTCCATATTTTTAAGTGTTAAATATTTATTACTAGATTTATTAATTATTTTATAATATCTTAATGTTATCTTTTATTTATATTTTACGTTATATGAATGTAATCTAATAGATTTCGATCTTATTCTTATAGATTTATTTGTAGTGACTCATTATCCTTTTTTACTGGAAAATTGTCATTTTTTTATTTCTCTATTATTGTAATATATTTTTTTAATATATACCATAAGTATCAAGAAGGTATTTAATTAGTTTATTTAAGCTTTTAATTAATAATAATTAATAACATTTTATTAACTAATTAAAAAAACCTTAATTTGACCGCTAAATGTTGTACGGTTACCCACTAATTAAAAAATGTTAATATGGTTTATTTAGA
The DNA here is from genome assembly GCA_963692815.1 of Nyctanthes arbor-tristis. NCBI lineage: Eukaryota > Viridiplantae > Streptophyta > Magnoliopsida > Lamiales > Oleaceae > Nyctanthes > Nyctanthes arbor-tristis. The sequence goes on from CAVNYN010233556.1 coordinate 646, forward strand.
ATTTAGTTGTCATTGTAACCCCTTTCCCCAAAAAAAAAAAAAAAAAAAAAAAAAAGAAAGAATTTAGATACATGATCAAAAGTTGTACGAATTTAATAGATTTCGATCTGATTCTCATGGATTTTTAGTGATTAAATTTTAAATTTATTCATTATCCTTTTTTTACTGGAAACTTGTCCTTTGTTTTTTATTTCCCTATCATTGTAATATATTTTTCTAATATATAACATAAGTATCTGAAAGGTATTTAACTAGTTTATTTTAACTTTTTTAATTAACAAAAATTAATATTTTTTCCAAAAACAATTTATTAACTAATTAAAAATGTTAATATGACTAGATTATTTTAACTTTTTAATTAAAAAAATTAATAATAATTTATTAACTAATTAAATAATGTCAATATGACCGCTAAAAGTTGTATGGTTGACCACTAATTAAAAAAAGTTACTATCGCTTATTTAGAATTTAGATGTCATTGTAGTTTTCCCCCCCAACAGAATTTTGATGCATTACCAAAAGATGTATGATACGTGATTGGCAAAAAAAAAAAACCTTTTGTGTTTTGTGATTGCAATACTAAATATTTTGATGTCAATGACCGCTATTAATTTACTTGTATGGATTTCCCAAATAAATCATGATAATTTCTAAGTAATACATTATCAAAAGTTCTATGACACATAGTTATGAATTACAATACTGAATATTTTGAATGTAATCTAATAGATTTCGATTTGATTCTCATAGATTTATTTGCAGTGATTGAATTTTAAATTTACTCATTATCTTTTTTTACTGGAAAATTGTCTTTTTTTATTTCTCTATTATTGTAATATATTTTTTAAATATATATCATAAGTATCTAGAAGGTATTTAATTAGTTTATTTAAGTTTTTAATTAATAATAATTAATAACATTTTATTAACTAATTAAAAAAACATTAATATGACCGCTAAAAGTTGTACGGTTAACTGCTAATTAAAAAAGGTTAATATGGTTTATTAAAAAAGGTTCATATGGTTTATTTAGAATTTAGTTGTCACCCCCACCCCACCCCAAAAAAGAATTTAGATGCATGATCAAAAGTTGTATGAATTTAATAGATTTCGATCTGATTCTCATGGATTTTTAGTGATTGAATTTTAAATTTATTCATTATCCTTTTTTATTGGAAAATTGTCTTTTTTTTTAATTTCCTTATCATTATAATATATTTTTCAAATATATAATATAAGTATGGAAGGTATTTAACTAATTTATTTTAACTTTTTAATTAACAATAATTAATAATAATTTATTAACTAATTAAAAAATGTTAATATGAACAATTTATTTTAACTTTTTACTTAACAATAATTAATAATAATTTATTAACTAATTAAAAAATATTAATATGACCGCTAAAAGTTGTATGGTTGACCGCTAATTAAAAAAACGTTACTATGGCTTATTTAGAATTTAGATGTCATTGTAGTTCTTCCCTCCAACAGAATTTAGATGCATTATCAAAAGATGTATGATACGTGATTGGCAAAAAAAAAAAGTTGTGTGTTACATGATTGCAATACTAAATATTTTGATATCAATGACTGCTATTAATTTACATTCCGATCTGATTTCCCAAATAAATCATGATAATTTCTAAGTAATACATTATCAAAAGTTCTATGACACATGGTTACGATACTGAATATTTTAATACGTAATACCCTGTAAATAATACATATAAAATTATACGGCACATGGCTACAATACTAAATATTTTGATACGTTGATTTGATATAAATGATTACTACCAATTTACGATACTGAATATTTTAATACTTTGATTTAATGTACTGATTTGATGCGTCCCACGTTCCATTGTAATATTCAGTATGGCTCGACTTTCTCTTTCAGCATCTCGTTTAACTTTTCTTCACCCTATTTTTTCCCTACTGAGCATTCAATATTTTATCAGCAATTTCCCGTTGTGCATTGAGAAGAATTGTCATATCATATAGCTTTCTCGGATCTTTCAAGTCATCCTCCGTCCAAGAAGCAACATTTAATGGGAGATTCAACTCCCACCAATTCCCAGGTCGTGGTGGAGGATCAAACTTCATAACTTCTGCCTCCAGAGCTCTTTTCGCCTTGGAGGATCAACGGGTTATGTTGTTTCTCAGAATTTCCAATTCTGAGTGTATCATATCAATCATTTATATACATGGTTTGTCATCCACAACGGCGGGACTCTTATCCGTTTTGAAATATACCCCTGATATCCCAAGAAATCTAGACAAATCTATTGCTTTTTCTATTATTACTTGTATTTTTTTATTTTGTTTAATCTCCAATTTATTTTATTATCAGATCTACCCATATGTATTTTTGAGAGAATCAAGTGTATTTTTGCTATTTTGATGTTCACATGTGTAAAGATGAAGTGTCTATCAATTATAGACCCAAATATCTAAAGCACCCTTTTATTTAATCAACAAGCCAATCCATAAAACTCAAAGCAGTTATTTTGTAAAATGTTTTTTACAAATATAATTTTTCATCCAGAATCACCTCTCTCATATATGAATTATATATATATGACTAGTACATCCTTTAAAATATTTAATTCTTAGATATAATCAAGAAAAGAACTCAAGAACTCGTATGGAATTCGTGTGCGATTCTACGCCCAGGTATGATCATCAATAAATTTTTCTATTCATATGTACATTCAAATGCACTTTTGTATTCTACAATTTTTTGCATTCCTACCAATTGAGTATAAGCAGTAGAATTGTAAATTCACAAATTTTTAACAGGTAATTGATGAAGACGTATCACTTTTATTTAATCTACAAAGAATATGTATCAAAGTGTGTTTTCAACAATTTGGAATTAATTAAAAAAACAATTTGGAATTAGTAATCCTTCCATGAATTTTGAGGATTCAAAATACGGAGCTGAGAAAATAAAAAATTAAGACTTTTTTTTTTTATTGCTAATATAAAGATGAATCTGGTAAAATTTTTATGTAGGTATTTTAAAATTCTGACAGCTAATGGATTCTAATTTATGGGTGTATTTTGTAATTTGTGGTTTATAAGCATTAATATTTTTGGGAAGCATGATAATATGATATAAGTAATGTTGTATTATGTGGCTTGTGGAATGCATCAAACTAGTATGTCGATCACAATGCATTCGGCATACTGATCTAGAAAAATTGTTTTTATTGTGAGCTAATTGAACATATTAGCAAAGAAATAGATATCGCTAATGGAACTTCTCGATGCCAATTAAAATTAACATAAGAAGAAAATGTATGCGCACTCATAACAATACAATATTAGTAACTTGATTGTTCTGTTTGCTTGATGGAGTTTCCTAATGCCAAAATTTTAGAATATTACTTATGGGTTGGTGATGTGTAGATTCCACTAGACATGAATCAGAATGAAGTTGATTCCCCCCGTGCTACATATGGATGAAAGAATTGTGATCACGAGAAGTGTATCACCACCCAAGTCCAAACCCGAACCTTATAATAGTTATCTCATTATTCCAACACTTTATTAGTTGTTACTCGACGAGGAGTCCTTTAGTACTTGAGTTTTATGTTGAAAACTCTTGCTAATGTTTTTTAATTTGTATTATTTCATGGTAACTAAATTTATGTAGAATGCTTACATCTTTCAAATTTTATAAAACAATGTGTTGCTTGAATAATTGGTTACAAACTATAGTGATGTTGTTCATGATTGTAATCACGCCTTTAAAGGAATAATTTATACTTGATCCCCTTATTATTTTTTTTTAACTACAGAATTAGTATCATATCTTGTAATCAACCAATGATGATCTATGCAATAACTTGTATTTGTTTTTGCATCAATATATCGAATAACAAGTCCTGTCTCTCATCGATAGAATTGAAGTTGAGTGCGAGAAAGAAATGAGAAAGAAAATCGTACAATTTAATTGAAACTACCCAATCTTATCACGCTCAATGAAATTTCTTACACCGGATTCTAGACCCAATTGAAAATGCAAATGATGCAAACCCCTTTTATCATAACCTGTAACGTAGTGGTAAGTATTTAGACTGGAATGTATGGAAGAACCAATGGAGATCACGTGCAACTTTTTTTCTTTTTTGAACGTACAATTTTTACTAAAAAAATTATTATCTTGATTAGCAGAACGTGATACGTTATGTTAACGGGGATAGTTGACATGCAAACATGTAAGGTGGCCATCAAACTGTCATTCATTCTAGAAAGAGGTTCCATTTATCCAAGAGTTTCCTTAAAAATATTCACAATGATTATGAAAAATGAGATACTCTAACAATTATAAAAAATACTCTAATAATTATCAAAAATGGAAGCAACTTGATACTATCACACAATACACTATACAAAAGCACATAAACATTCAGACAGAAGATTATACATCTGGTAACTTTTTTCCAATTTTATTGATTGAAAAGTTATTCATTCTGTAGATGAGCAATATACCAAAAACATAAAGAATAAGACTCGTGACTTCTTGAAGGTAGAATTTTGCACGTCTTTGGCTAGAGACTCTTCTCCTTAGTATCAAGAAATTGATTTACATAAACATATATGTGTTAAGAAATTATTATTGCTTAAAGTTATAAATAGGATTAAAATTGTTAATGTCAGCATAATAATATATTATATTTATATGTCTTTATATAACTAATATTGTAAAATGCGTGAGAAGTAAATTGTCGAATTTGTTCTTGATATGTGTAAAATAATTATTTATAAAGACAAATGTACCTTATACGCTAAAGAAAGTTTAATCTAAAACATGTTTCAAACAAAGCACATAAATATCCAAACAAAAGATAATACTTTGGAAACAAGGAAGATAATTGAAAACATGTACATCAATCTTATAGTCCCAACTTAGGAAGCGACAAGTTGTTTAGTTTCAACACTAACTTATTAAGGTTTTGATTTGAAGTTCCGTTGCCCTTTCGCCTTCTTCCATGACTTGCCTTGTACATCCTAGAATCCCTTCTCTTCCGACAATGTCATTCTGATCTCGCTTCACCTTTATTCCCACTTTCCAAACATCCTCAATGAACTTGCTACTATGATATACCTTAGAGGCTGATGAATGAATATGGAGTTTTCCAGAGAGATGTCTTCACGTTTATTTTATGTTATCAGAATTGAAAATTCTGATGTATCTAATTCTCTCATGTATATATAATGGGAGCTTTAGGTAAAATTCAAATTCGTTTGGATGATGTTTTGTGATCCCAACAAATCTGATTCTATGTGTAACTGTATTCAGTTAGTGTGTTATCCAAGATAATTGAGGTTTTAAATAATGATTGTAATTGTTTTTTTTTTTTTTATTTTGGCTGTATAATTTTTTTCCAAACATACGCTGCCTATTTTTGGGGATGAAAAGTGTGTTTGTACTATTTGTTCATTTTGTGGTGCTTTGCTGGGAGTGTAGCCCATTTTTAGCCTTTTTACCTGAAGCTCCCTTATTATTAATATTATTATTAGTGCTGATGGTGAGTTGGGCCTGGTTCTACTCGAACTCAACTCAATTGAATTGGGTTGAGGATAATTGAGCCTAACTCGACCTATTTAGGGAGTAATAGACACCCCCACCGCCCCCAACAACCAGGTTTGGGTTTTAACCCGTGAGCTATTTATTTATTTATTTGGCATTATCGTGAGCAATATATTTTAAATTTTTTTCCTTTTTTTTTTTTAACAGAATTTCTTCCATCTATATTTTAATTTTTCTTCCTTTTTTCTTTTTTTTTAAAGGAATTTTTCCATCTAAATTATCATATATCGAGTCATTGTTTCAGAAAATTTTCTAAAAACATACGATTTTGAGTTTTTATAAAAATATTTTTGACTTATTTTTCTTTAAACTTTACTACTTTTTTCAAAAAACTTTTCATTTATTTATTTATAGTTAAACCAGTTAGCGGGTTGAGTTGAGTTTAATTGAATTATCGTGTGAAACTAGTCCAACTGGATTAAAAAAAATAGATTTTAGAAACCTAATATAATCCAGTGTAGTAAAAAACCCAACCCAACCCAACCTCGTCAAGTTGGGTTAGTTTCTGCACAGCCTGCAAAAGTTTTACCGAAATATGCTCATATTATTTACCGAATAAGAACGATACAGCGTATGTTTTGCACCTTAACCCCATTATATGCAAATTGATATCTCCCCGTCGGTCATGTTGAAAACGAAGCATAAGCTCCAATGATGAAGAAGTTGAGATGGGAGAAAGGATCACAAACTGAGGGCAAGCATATATATTATCATTCAACATTCATAGTAATAATAATCTGAAAATGCGAGCTTTAAGGTGAGTTGTTCTTCCAGCACACATATACCCAAGTAATAAATTTCTGATTTCAACTTGTGCAACAAGAAACAATTCTAGACGGTGACCGAGATGAGAGAAGGATTAAACATGGCATACAAGAAACCATACTATTAAATCAACAAATTTCAATCAAGACGATAATCAGATGCACTTGCTTGCCCTCATCCAAAATCTTTTTTAAGTCACCAAAGCAATTTGGAATCCCATCCGACCCTAAAGGAACTCCCGCATATATAATGAAAACAAGCATGATATACATGCGCGACTCCATACTTTATACACAGATGAATGCAACAGTCCGTTTGTGTATACTTACTCACCCAAGTTAATAGAACCATCTTTTACCAACCTTATGCTCAAACTATTGAATCTCCCTCTTGAGTAATGACGAGATGCCTTTCTCCAATCCGTCCCCGTTTTCATCATGGCCACAAATTCATCATAGCTGATACGTCCATCCTGTATTCATTATCGAATACAGTGAGGGTTCATTATCGAATACAGTGAGGGACAGGAAGAAGAAAAAATAAAACAAAACAAAATATATCTAGAACTTCGTGACAATGCAATAGACTTTATTTTGTACCTTGTCTGTGTCAACTTCCTGGAAGATGTCATTGGCTACATCTGTACAATCGTCCACTCCATCTTCCATCAAGGCATCTCGAAGCTCATCAGGCTCAATGTAACCATTATGATCCTTGTCAAAGTAGGAGAACGCATTGTGAAGATGTTCATCATTGGCCATCCTCTGCAGATGGAGCGAGATGGCAAGAAATTCCCCATAGTCCAAAGTTCCTTTACCATTTGTGTCAACCTGAAAAGAATAAACAACTTCAACAATATGTGGGAGCGAGAATGTGAAATGACATCAAATGCAATCTGAGAAACAAAAACACGCCCTCGTCCATTTTTGCTCCTCTTCTGGAGGTGGTATAAGAATGGGTTACCAAGACTTGGGTGGTCTAACAGGGCAGGTCCAACAAAACTCGCTGAATTCAGATTAGGAACTAATATGCCATATCTAAGTTGTAAACCTAATAGAGCACATAAACAGCATCTTTGTGATTTAAGGCATTTGGCAACCAATTATAATAGAGCATGATTATAATTGGTTGCAACTCTGATTTGAATTTCAAACTACTATCTAACTCAAATTCAGATACCATGATTCAAGATCATATTACATCCCAGATCTGCAGTCAGATCTCCCCTTATTTGGTGGAGATGAGCCTCGGACTAGTATCCATTAGAGGGGGGAGAAAAGAAAAGGAATCAGTTTGCAGACTATGCAAGCCAACATCGAGTTCAGCAGTTCATTTGTGAAAATCATTATTTTTACAAGCTCAGAACAAGATTGAAGTTCCACTCAGATGTATATACACATTTAGATCTTTGTCTCAGCATACTTGGAGGTTGCACATCAGATCTAGGCATCCATATCCAGCCATTTTACAGTAAACTTGTTCCAGAAAGACGAGAAACTTTGAAAAACACCAGCTGCAATAGAAAACATTTTGCGGCAGCGGTTCTTCTTAAGGCAAAGAAATTTTCTCAAATTTTGGAGAAATAAAAAGTTAAGTCAGTGGCTCCTTCCTTTCACAGTCGCACTTCCCAAAATAATGTATATACCACCCTCTATAAAACCAGATGAACTTTAGTAGTCAAGGCACCACTTCCAATACAACCAAAGCACCAAATAGATCCCCTAGTTCCATATAATTGTAGCATCAGGAATTTGTTTTATTTATTTTTGTATACTTTCTTTTGGCTGTTTGGAAGGAAGATGGATAAAAGATAAAGGTACTTCATTCTTTGTTTAACCCACTTTTTGCACAGAATTCAAATTCCCCTGTTAGTATTTTGTTTACATACCACAGAACAAACATTCTTCCAAATGAGAAGACAGCTTGATATGAAAATCCACGAGCTGGCATTTGAGGATGTCAGCAACAAGAACAAGAGTAACCTTAGCTCGTTGTGTTTCTGAATTTCAACTTAAAAAAAAATCATTACCTCAAAATATTTTATTTTTTCCATTTCTAAACCCCCTCCAACAAGCAAAATGGAGCTACAATTGGATCTAGAATTTCATATATAGGATGCATTTGGTTTTAGCAATATAAGAAGGTATTTCTGCAAGTAATTTATCATCTCTGTATGCCCAAGCCCCAAGTCCATCTAATATGAAACAGGTACATTCCATTTTGCAGGTGCGTACAACGTTCAGAAAAATAGAAATCAGAGTTTATCCAGAATATGGAGTTTCCTAATTTTCTTCCTCTTAGAAGATCGTGTACGCATCATTTTGGTGAGTAGGGGATTCGTTACTTTGGGGGGAAAAAGAGTTCAATCAAAATCCATAAATTCCTTTCTGTACGCAAAAAATCTTGCGAAATTTACACTGTTGATTTCCCAGAAAAGTACAGACGCCTATTTCAGAGTTTTTCAAAGTCTCTAAAAATGAAAAGAGAAACATCTATTACTGGTTCTGCTTTTGCCAACGAGCTAAAAATAACATTTGGAATATTAGCAAACTGAATAAAGTACTATTATGTTAGTGGCTATCAGCCGCATTCCAAGCATGTTAGGAGCGGAATCTGATTATCAGCACAGAGCTATAGGTAAAAATATAAAACTCAACCACAAATTAAGGGTCTGTTTGGCAACCATTTATAAACGGTTGCAATTATAAATGGGTGAGGTTGGAATAGAGGGGTGAGTGTCCCCTTACAAAGATATTGACAGGTAGGAGGAACCCAATGCCTCCTTTTTCTTCTCTAGAGGTGAAAGAATTACAGTTATTGCGGCATGCAGTTATCAGTTATACTTAGCTCTGACATAATTCTGTTTGTCTTTGCTATCGCAAAATAAATATTATATAACAAAAGCACATTTGTCCTTTCCTTATTTATTATTTCAATCAAAAGTAATGAACCAATAACTCAATCCCAACCCTTTCCCGCAACTAGCCCCTGAAATTCACAGTTCTGTTCTTTCACTTAACTCTTCCGTTCAGCTTTTGAATTCTTTCCTCTAATATACTCACGAAACATCAAAAGAAACTTAGATCAACCCATAAGCGTAGCAATACATTATTGACATATTTCTTCAGACGTGATGAAAAAGTCAACAATATCATGCCAGTAAGTGCACGAATCCTCAAAGGTTATTACTTATTTGTTATATTATAAGAAACCAAAACTCTGTACTGACTGTTTAAGCCTACAGTAAAATTAGTTCATGGAATAAAATTGCAATGTATTGCATAACTAGCTAGTGTAGAAGGATAACTTACAGCTTCAATAAGCATCTGCACTTCCGACTCCGCCATCTGTGGATTGAACTTCTGAAATCCAGTCTTTAGTTCTTCGTTTGAGACAATGCCATCATTATCAGTATCTATCTTTGCAAACATCTCTTTGATGCCTTCAACTTCTTCATTAGACAAGAACTCAGCAATAACCTAATGAAAGAAACAAGAGTTGAAGTGTTTTCTGAAACAAACTAATCAGAAAAGATTGAGAATATGTGTGTGTGCGCGCGCGCGCGCTTGTTTTCAGCAACCAACCCTCAGAGCCTTCCTCTTGAATCTATTCATCAATGAGAATTGCTTGAGTCTCGACTTGACAACATCCCCAAGAGGAACATTCGAATTCTTCTTTGCATTTTGGAGCCACGTATGTTCTGTAGGAATAAAAATCATTGATCATTAAGTTGAATCATAAGAAATATCAACATGAATATTCAAACACAATAGTAGGTTTTGAGCTCATCTTATACCACAATAAATCTAAATGGATAACATTTCTGGAAGATACAACTAATTAGCAGTTCCTGACTTCCCATGCTATTAGTAGTATGAAAGGGAACCGCTGAGATGCGATTTTTATTGGGATTGACTTTATGGTTCAGAAAATTTACTCGAGAAGAGGCACCTCTGATCCACTTGCATGATAAAATGAGCAAAAATGTACTTATAAACCATTTCACCAAAACATAAATAACTCAAACATAAGGCCTAGATAATTACCACCTCTTTTTATATTAACAATGCAACTAGAAAATCAAACATGACCATCAAAAGGATGAGTAACGGTTCCCATTCAGCACAAGAGCATCAATCAAGAGGACTGTAATTTGCTCTTTAACATGGTACTTTGCTTGTACTTTTATATTCGCAGAACAGACACATTTTGAAAATGATTGCCAAAACATCAGAAGAAAAATATGTTTACACAGACAATGGGTTATTGTTTCTACAAAGTAATAATAGATTTGATAAGATTGTATTGACGAATTTGTTAGATTCAACAGACAAAGAACAAAAGAGACATGATAGCTAGATTACCAAGAACTTGTTTTGCAGTCAGTCGAAGCTTAGGATCTGGCTCCAACATTTGCCGTACAAGACTTTTGGCACTCTCTGAAATACTAGGCCAGGGTTCTCGCTCAAAGTCTATTTTCCCTCGTATAATGGCCTGTGCAACACCTTGTTCGGATTCTGAGGAAAATTTGACATAGACAAATGATTCATCATTTTGCAATTTTCATACGAAAAGAAAATAAAAGCCACATGACAATCATGTAAAGAAAAATGAAGGAAAAAAAAATGTATTTCATATTGAAAGAAGCAAATTCAAAAGCCTATATTGATCCTCCATGATATATAATATAAGCACAAACAAAATGCAAATATTCCAATTAGTAGAAAGTCTAGAAATGGACCTAGAGAGGAGAGGGCATTCGCATAGAATTTAAATTACCTGCCCAAAATGGAGGCACGCCACACAGCAAAATATAGAGAATCACTCCTGCACTCCATATGTCTATTTCTGGTCCATAATTTCGCTTGAGCACCTCGGGCGCCATATAATAAGGGCTTCCAACAATTTCAGAGAACTTCTCACCTAGAATTTCAAGATTAGCACAATTAGCATCATAAAGTACATGATAGTTCAATACAATACACAACATGTTTCAAATTATCATGCCCAGCATCGGGGGTTTGAAGGAAAACCTTCCTGTCCAACCTTGGATCAAGTACCCAAAATGTGAAAGAGATTACAGAGTACCATATATCTGTAAATGTACTATTTACAGGTTTTCTATAAATCTTTTTCTTCAAATATTTCTGCCCAGTGCCCATAATTTCCATACAGCATAAGCCATTGTAATCTTACATTCTTATAGAAGTTCAGTGAGGTCAGAAACAAATTGAGTGCATATTGCAGAAATATTTTCTTGGAGTAAAAAAAAAAAAAAAAAAACCTAATTCTCATTAATGCAAAGCCAGGTGAGGTGGTAGAGGCATGCATCAAAAGCACAGGGGAAACACGGAGAATAAGTAACAGTAAGTTGATGTGGGAGATAGTTCAATTTCCAGCTATTTTTTCCTTCATTAATTTGACAGCCTGCTACTAAAAAGTGTGAGGTTGAGTTGAAAGAAATCCATATCATGGTATTCTATATGCTCTTCACTTGGTTGTCAATATCAATGAACTCTACTTGTCTCTGCATTACTGTCAACACAGATGTTGAAAGAGGATCAACTGATCAAATGACATTGATGCATAATTCCAGCAGTTGAACAAATGTGACGCACTCTACTAAAATTCAACACAGGATGATAATAAAACTCCAATATTTTCATATCGTGACATCATAAAATTAGATTCACTAGATTATATGACTCCATGGTAAATGATTTGAAGAAACTTCACAGCTTCTCATTGATTACAAGATAATGTATCCTAGGCCCCCAATGAATGCCTAGTATAAGGCATTCTTAACCCGGTTTTACTAAACCGTGATATATTTGCCAACTAGTAGATATGCAATTGCACTTATCATCTCTTTAATTCTGGTACTTGGAACTATCATTACACATATAAATCCAACATGACAATTTGTTTCCTCTTAATCTCACCTCGTTGATATAGAAAATCAAGACGAAATTTTATACCTAAATTTGAAAGTAAACATACTCTTCTATATATGACATATGCTACAACGTAGGTTAACAATTAGATCGATTTGTTGAACAGTTAACTTATTCCTTTTGCTTATACACAGCCTATATTAATTAAATCACCAGTGTGGTCTGCATCACCTCATCAAACATAATAATTGAACTAAAACTAAATATTTACCTGGCTTGAAGAAAATTGATAAGCCAAAGTCAATTGCTTTGAGGGGCGAGTTCTCTTTCTTATTTGCAAATAAAAAATTTTCGGGCTTCAAGTCCCTGTGGATCACTCCATGCTTGTGGCAAAGTTGCACCACCTCAACGATTGTCCTGGTGACAGCTGCTGCAGCCCGTTCCGTGTAATGCCCGCGCGCCACAATCCTGTCAAACAGCTCCCC